>JACAXG010000158.1:723560-962481 GCA_018881555.1 Amblyornis subalaris
ACCATAATTAAGAGGGGAAATTAGGGTTCATCATATTCTTCCTCATTCTTGGACAAGTTGTTCTGTTTATGTGATACGACAAAGTTAGGTTACATTGGTTTTTCTGGAACAGTTGTTTTTCTGGAAAAAGGAAAGATGTCAAAAATATTAAATTTGTCTCATTGGGAAAAGCAAAAGAAAACACATATTTCAAATATTTGGTTCTAAGTATTAGACAAACATCTGTCATCAAAGATTCACCATCCTTCACCTGTACATTCCTGAAACAACAGTTGAGAAGACTGTCGTGGTTGGGCCCCCACGAATTGGGTGCCAAATATGTTTGTCACGGTTTGGACAAACTTAGGAGGAAGACTCGAAGACCTTCCTCTGCAAAAGATAGGAGTCCTAAAACTCCTTCCCCCCCCCCCAATAAGAATTTCTTGGAGGAAAGTGAAAAAAACAGTTTATTTAACTGCTGGGGGGGGGAGGGGTGCACACAGGCACCAGGGGAAGGGAAAGGAAAATAAAAAATGAATAATGTTAGATAATAAACCTCTCGTGGTGAAGACAACCTGGATGAATTCAGAGTCCTTTTCTGGGTGTGGTCTTCTGCTCTGTCTCTAGCTAGCTGCCTGAGTATGGAGTAGGCCCTCTCCAGGCCCAGGGTGCAGGTAGGCCCCAGAGTTCAGCAGTCTGTTGTAAAGTTCCAAAGGAAGAAGGAAAAAACTATGATCCCAGGAGAAAAAAAACTGTCTTCTTTCTGCGCCTCAGGCAGAGGAGGGAAAAAGCCCAAAGTAAGTTTTAACTCCCTCCAATATGAGTAAAAGCAGTGCCAAAAACTCACAGAAAAAAAAGGTAAAAAATGTTTCCTCTGCATCCAACTGTAGAAAAGCGGCTGGCAGGAGCTCTCTCCTGAGAAGCACAGCAAAGCTAGCTGATAAAAGGTAAAGCCAGAAATGTAAACACCTTCGAAGAAAACCAAAGCAAGTGCCTGGCTTCTCAAGCCAGTTTAAAGACACACAGTTAATATTTTTCATTAAGTAGGCGATTAGGATATATAGCATCATAAAGTCACCCTAGGACATTCCACCCCTTATCCCATATCGTTGGCTTAATGCCCGAACTAACATATATCTAACTCTACACACACACAATTATACGTACATATATACATATATACAACTATATACAGATAATGGCAGTGACATTCAGTAAACAGAGGTCTTTACACGTAGTTCTCAGCCAACATCAGATCTCCCTGTGGCACACAATGTGTTGTTCCATCTCTCTGCATCACCCACCATGTATGACCTGGTCCTTGGGCAAAGACAACCCCATGGATGGGTTTGTCTGTACTCGAGGCAGAAGTAATCCAAACAGTCTTTCCCAACAGTCCTCTAACATGTACTACTGGACCTTGTCTCTGTCTGTTGTATGCAGAGACTCAGATTGGGCAGGGCCTGCTCGGTTGGTGGAATCTCAGGTGTTGACTAACCAGGTGGCTTTTGCTAATTGCTGTTCCCAGTTTCTGAAAGATCCCCCACCCAGTGCCTTCAAGGTGGTTTTTAGCAATCCATTGTACCGCTCCACTTTGCCTGCAGCTGGTGCATGGGAAGGGATATGGTACACCCACTCAATGCCATGTTCCCTAGCCCAAGTGTTTATAAGGTTGCTCTTACAATGAGTCTGTTGTCGGACTCAATTCTCTCGAGGGTACCATGCCTCCAAAGGACTTGCTTTTCCAGGCCCAGGATGGTATTCCTGCCACTAGCATGAGGCACAGGGTAGGTTTCCAGCCATCCCGTGGTACTTTCTACCATTGTGAGCACATAGCGCTTACCTTGGCATGTTTGAGGCAATGTGATGTAATCAATCTGCCAGACCTCCCCATACTTGTATTTGGACCACCATCCACCGTACCACAGGGGTTTTATCCACTTGGCCTGCTTGATCGCAGCACACGTCTCACAATCATGGATAACCCAAGAAATAATATCCATGGTTAGATCCACCCCTCGGTCTCATTCCCACTTATAGGTGGCATCTCTGCCTTGATGGCCTGAGGCATCATGGGCCCATCAAGCTAGGAACAACTCTCTCTTATGTTGCCAATCTAAATCGATCTTTGACACCTCTATCTTTGCAGCCTGATCTACCTGCTTCTTGTTTCGGTGCTCCTTGTTAGCCCTCCTCTTTGGGACATGGGCATCTACATGGTGGATCTTCACAGGTAGCTTTTCTACCCGGGCAGCAATGTCTTTCCACTCTTCAGCAGCCCAAATTGGTTTTCCCCTACGCTGCCAATTAGCCGTTTTCCACTTTTCCAGCCAACCCCACAGAGCATTGGCTACCATCCATGAATCAGTGTAGAGGTAGAGCTTTGGCCACTTCTCTCTTTCAGCAATGTCCAGGGCTAACTGAATGGCTTTGAGTTCAGCACGTTGGCTAGATCCACCTTCTCCCTCAGTAGCTTCTGCAACTTGTCATGTGGGGCTCCATACAGCTGCTTTCGACTTTAGTTTCATCCCTACGATGCAACAGGAACCATCAGTGAAAAGAGCGTAGTGTGTTTCTTCTGCTGGCAGTTGGTTGTATGGTGGAGCTTCCTCAGCACGTGTCACCTGTTCTTGCTCCTCTTCGTCAGTGAGACTAAAGTTTTCACCTTCAGGCCAATTTGTGATTACTTCCAAAATGCCAGGGTGATTCAGTTTTCCAATATGGGCACGCTGCATGATGAGAGCAATCCACTTGCTTCATGTGGCATTTGTGGCGTGGTGGGTAAAGGGAACCTTTGCTTTGAACACCCACCCCAGCACCGGTAGTTGGGGTGCCAGGAGGAGTTGTACTTCAGTGCCTATTACCTCTGAGGCAGCTTGGACTCCTTCATAGGCTGCCAAGATTTCCTTCTCTGTTGGAGTGTAGTTGACTTCGGATCCTCTGTAGCTTCGGCTCCAGAATACCAGTGGTCGGCCTCGAGTCTCACCAGGCACCTTYTGCCAAAGGCTCCAGGACAGACTATGGCTCCTGGCTGTGGAGTAGAGCACGATCTTCACTTCTGGTCCTGTCCTGACTGGGCCAAGGGCTACTGCATGAGCAATTTCCTGCTTGATCTGGGCAAAGGCTTGTTGCAGTTCAGGGCCCCAGTGGAAATCGTTCTTTTTGTGAGTAACCAGATAGAGAGGGCTTACAATCTGACTGTACTCAGGAATACGCATTCTCCAAAAGCCTATGGCACCTAGGAAAGCTTGCGTTTCCTTCTTTTTGGTTGGCAGAGACATTGCTGTGATCTTATTGATGACTTCGATGGGAATCTGACATCGTCCATCTTGCCACTTTACTCCCAGGAACTGGATCTCTCAAGCAGGTCCCCTGACTTTTCTCTTCTTGATGGCGAGACTGGAGTCCAGGAGAATCTGGATGATTTTCTCTCCTTTCTCGAACACTTCTGCTGCCGTGTTCCCCCACACAATGATGTCGTCGATGTACTGCAGATGTTCTGGAGCATCACCCTTTTCCAGTGCAGTCTGGATCAGCCCATGGCAGATGGTAGGACTGTGCTTCCACCCCTGGGGCAGTCGGTTCCAAGTGTACTGCACGCCCCTCCAGGTGAAGGCAAACTGAGGCCTGCACTCTGCTGCCAAAGGAATGGAGAAAAATGCATTGGCAATGTCAATCGTGGCGTACCACTTTGCTGCCTTGGACTCCAGTTCATACTGGAGCTCCAACATGTCCGGCACAGCAGCACTCAATGGTGGAGTCACTTCATTCAAAGCACGATAGTCCACTGTCAGTCTCCATTCTCCTTCAGATTTGCGCACAGGCCAGATGGGACTGTTGAAGGGGGAGTGGGTTTTGCTGATCACCCCTTGGCTCTCCAGCTCACAGATCATCTTGTGGATGGGAATCACAGCATCTCGGGTTGTCCGGTACTGTCGGCGATGCACTGTCAAAGTGGCAATTGGTACTCGTTGTCCTTCCCCCTTTAGAAGGCCTACTGCAGATGGGTTCTCTGATGGTCCAGGCAAAGTATTCAATTGCTTAATGCCCTCTGTCTCCACAGCAGCTATCCCAAACACCCACCTGAGTCCTTTTGGGTCTTTGAAATACCCACTTCAGAGGAGGTCTATGCCCAGAATGCACGGGGCCTCTGGGCCAGTCACAGTGAGATGTTTTTGCCACTCTTTTCCAGTCAGGCTCGCCTCAGCTTCCACCAAGGTCAAATCCTGTGATCCCCATCACGCCAGCAATAGAGACACATTCTGCCCTCACATATCGTGATGGGATTAGTGTGCACTGCACACCAGTGTCAACCAAGGCCTCATATTTTTGTGGTTCTGATGTACCAGGCCAACAAATCCACACAGTCCATAAAACACGGTTTTCCCTAGCCTCTACCTGGCTAGAGGCAGGGCCCCTCTAGTCCTTGTTAGAAGCTACTTCCTCTCTCGTGGAACTTCCTTTTTGAGTCTTGCTTTCCTTTAATTCACGCACTCGTCACACCAGAGCAGTGGTGGGTTGTCCATGCCACCTCCTCATGTTTTCTCCACAATCACACAGGAAGAACCACAGCTCACCTCATGAGGTTTACACTCTCTAGGTGGGAAACGTCTGCATCTGGTAACAGAACCTCTGGTCTGTACCGCTGAGATTTGGAAAAGGTCCTCTTTAATCTCCTCCTTGAGTTCCTTAAGATTACCCTCTATCTTATCTGCCATTTTCTTGTGATTCTCCTTCATCTCATCTTCCATTTGCTGCAGACGTGTTTCCAGAGCTGAAATTCTTGCATGTGTTGGGCCATGCACGGCATCTTCGTATGCTTGGAGCTTCTTCAAGATATCATGCACAGTCCCCTCTGGCTCCATCACTGCTAAAGCAGAAGAGTATTCTTGTGGCTCAAGTTGTACGAGTCTTAGCCACATCACTGGTGTAACTCTTACCAAGTCTGGATTCTTAACTCCAAGTCTTGGGTGTTCTGTGAAGATATTCTCTATCGTCGCCAGTTCTCTCAAGCGTTGAATAGCTTGTTCCATGATCTTCCATGGGGTTTGCTGCAAACGGAGATCGTCTTGGCACTGGTATCTTTCTCTCACACTTTCCAAGAGCCACATCCAGAGACTGAGAGGGTCAGGCGGCACTACCATCTCTTGGTCGGTAGCTGGATCATGTGACAGGGATCCCAAATGCCTCACTTCAGTGCCATCCAAAATTGTAGTATTGCTTGCAGCATCCCAAATATGGACTAACCAACTTAATAGAGATTCATCAGACCGTCAGGTGTAATCCTTTCTCAGGCCACGAAGGTCCTTTTAGGGACATGGACTCCATAATGATTTCTGGTTCTGAGTCAATTGCTGACCTTGAGGGTCCTTCCCCCGGATCACCATCATCATCCTTCACTGGGCGATCAGTTTTGGTGTTGTGCTTTCTTCTCGTGGTGGGTGCAACTGTCATTGGCTTAGGCTCTGTATCTGGTTTGGCTGTAGCCTGAGTAACTGGGGTGTCTGCTGACTTACCTGCCTGCCCCTCTGCCTTTATCTGCTGCCCTGCAATACCTAGCAGTGTGCAATAAGCGTATGCCAAGGCCCAGCACATTGCAATAGGCTTTTTCTCTTTAGAATTGTCACTGCACTTCTCTAGTAAATATTTCCCCACCTCAGGTGGGTTCTGAATTTGTTCAGGGGGGAAATTCCAGGCTATGAGGTCAGAGAATTCCATCAGGGCTCGGCCCATATTCTCGCATTCCCCACACCACTCAGGATTTTCCACACCTGGGTCAGGTGTCTCATCAGCCCCTTTGGACATCTCAGCCCTGATTCTAGAGAGGCTGTAAACCATATAGAATAAACCTGCGAGATTAAACACCGGGAAAGCAGTTTCTTTAACATTCACAGGAAACTCAACATTCTCAAAAGGTGACGTATCAGATTCAAAGGGGAAGAAGGAGGGGAAAGGCTGGGAAAACCCATCTCCTCCTACAAATTGGGTGTAATTACTGTATGACCCCCTGAAGAGGCAGCTGAGACCGAAACGCATAATCAACAAACCATACACATCTCAAATAACTCCCAGTACCTCTATGAACTTTTTATAAATCAGTATCACCGAGCAAAGAAAAATAGCAATCTTGGTTATTATCCCTGTTTCAATAAAGATAAATACCAAGAACAAAGTTGGGGCTATCTGTGGGTAAGCAAACAGGCCTAGAGACCAGAAAAGCATTAGTGCCTCAACCAGGTCTAGAGAACAGACAGACATTAGTACCTTAAACCACATGGTGACTACTTTACACCAATACACAGTAATTAAAACCAAATTGTAATCAGCACAGCTTTTTTCACTTTCCCGGCCGATGCACCAAAATTAATGTCGTGGTTGGGCCCCCACAAATTGGGCGCCAAATATGTTTGTCACGGTTTGGACAAACTTAGGAGGAAGACTCGAAGACCTTCCTCTGCAAAAGATAGGAGTCCTAAAACTCCCTCCCCCCCCCACATAAGAATTTCTTGGAGGAAAGTGAAAAAAACAGTTTATTTAACTGCTGGGGGGGGGAGGGGTGCACACAGGCACCAGGGGAAGGGAAAGGAAAATAAAAAATGAATAATGTTAGATAATAAACCTCTCGTGGTGAAGACAACCTGGATGAATTCAGAGTCCTTTTCTGGGTGTGGTCTTCTGCTCTGTCTCTAGCTAGCTGCTTGAGTATGGAGTAGGCCCTCTCCAGGCCCAGGGTGCAGGTAGGCCCCAGAGTTCAGCAGTCTGTTGTAAAGTTCCAAAGGAAGAAGGAAAAAACTATGATCCCAGGAGAAAAAAAACTGTCTTCTTTCCGCGCCTCGGGCAGAGGAGGGAAAAAGCCCAAAGTAAGTTTTAACTCCCTCCAATATGAGTAAAAGCAGTGCCAAAAACTCACAGAAAAAAAAGGTAAAAAATGTTCCCTCTGCATCCAACTGCAGAAAAGCGGCTGGCAGGAGCTCTCTCCTGAGAAGCACAGCAAAGCTAGCTGATAAAAGGTAAAGCCAGAAATGTAAACACCTTCGAAGAAAACCAAAACAAGTGCCTGGCTTCTCAAGCCAGCTTAAAGACACACAGTTAATATTTTTCATTAAGCAGGCAATTGGGATATATAGCATCATAAAGTCACCCTAGGACAAAGACAATTACTTATTTCTTACTTCAGAAATAAAAAATAATGTAAAGCTCTCCCTAGGCATCCTTCTCATCCTGAAAGACTGGGAAATGTATTTTGAACTGTAATGACACAATAGTTATATAATGTAGGAGCATTACAAACTGTGCTCCTTGTATTTTTTAAAATACTCAAATAGTTATTTCATAATTTTCTTACAAAATAGTATTTTAAAGGACTGAGTGATCAATAAATTAGGAATAACCTAAACTAAAAGGATCAGGGTTGGTAATAATACGAGTTAGGTCTGCAATCCCTTGTCTTGCAGAAAGACACTGCCTTTCATTGCAGTTGTACTGGATCTTCTGGGTCCTGGCACACAAGTTCCCAGTTTCTCTTTCTTTACTGAGCAATCTCTGGCTCTGGAAGAGGTTTTATCCCAGTCGTTCTACTCACAATAGCAGAAACACAAAGTAGCCTTACAGCTTCTCTTTTCTCTGACAAGTGTTTTTGTTATGACATTTCTTTAGCTCAAAATTCTAACAAAAACCATTAAAGTGTGTTTTGGAGAGAGCATGAGACAGAGTTTAAAATCCATATTCTGCTTACAACAGGCACTCTTCATCTTGCCTCTGGAGTGATTCTATTGCTTCAGTACTGTTTCCAGGAATCTTTTGATTGGCTTCCTGAGGACTGTGGTCTCCTTGATGGAGGAAAACCTACAGTCTTGCAGTCCCACAGTGTTAGTGATCCAGTGGTACTGCTGAAGGAAAAGAAAACAGCACCTGTTGAATTTGGAGCACATCAGGGTTGCATTTCTAGGTGTATGACTTTTTGCAGATTTTTCCAGTTCTGTAGCTAATCAAATAATTATTTTTTGTGGACTGCCCAGATTTTTTTAAGGCTCTGCATATCACTGGTAAATGATGCTTTTTCAATTTAGAAGTCTTTATTGAATGGGTTTATGTTTCTTTCTTCTTCCTGCACGTCTGTGTTTTTCTGCTCTGTTTTCAATCAGATGTCTCCTGTCCTTTTCCTTCCTACCTCCATTTTTTCTCACACCTGATCCATGATTGTCTGCTCATACCGTGTATTTGTCATTGCTCTAGTGGCAGCTTTAGGATCTTTTTTGTGGAGAGTGTGGGAATGTCTGTGTAAAACGTTGCCTGGCTTTGAGGAAACTCTTGTATTGTCATGATACATTTATATATGCTTTCTCTATGCAGATATTACTTTATTTTGGGCTTCCTAGTATGCTTTTTATTGATGTATTTTACGATACGTCGTGTCAGTAGCAGATGAAACAGAAAAGAAGATAACTTGACGAGATCAACTTAGCACTCATACTGCCAGTTTGTGAAGGAAACGGCTGGGAATTTGATGATGTACTCTTCCATAAGTATTTCCTGCACTTTTTAAATCAATGCCTTGATTTCACAAGTGATCGAAATGAGGTATCACCGAAGGAAGGGTGTGTCCGAGCACCTCGTGCCCCGGCGCTGGGAGCGACAGCGGCGGCAGGGGCGGGCGGGCTCCCCTAGGCGGCTCTTGGGGCTCGGCGTGGGGAGCGGCGCTTCTGCCTCGCTCCTCGTTAGTATAGTGGTGAGTATCCCCGCCTGTCACGCGGGAGACCGGGGTTCGATTCCCCGACGGGGAGGCGGCTTTGCCTTTTATGCACGAGGAGCTCTCCTGCTTCATCTTCCTCCCACCGCACCTCCGTTCGTCGGGGGGGGCGAGAGGGAGGGACACAGGAACGGGTGGGGAACGGCGCCTCCAAGGCGGAGCGGGTCGTTTCGGTGGTGCTGCCGCCTGCCGGGAAGTCCGTGTGCGGGGTGCAATCCTGCCAAGCCCCTCCGTGCCGCCGGTACTCGCCGCTCACGGACCGGAGGAGAGAGAAAGCAGAGCAAAACGAAAGGTTTGAAAATTTTTTAGGAATGCTCGTCACCCCGGTTAATGCCCTTGCTGCTCTGCCATGGCTCCCTGAAACGCGCCGCCGATCCGGTGTTTAGGAAGAGCGATTACGGTGCTGCTGCTGATCAACTCTCGACAGTGGTTCCACCAGCGGCACGTCTGTGGGAGTGCGTCAGCTGCCTGCATCCGCACGGTAGTTCCGAAGTTGGCCGGTTAGCTCAGTTGGTTAGAGCGTGGTGCTAATAACGCCAAGGTCGCGGGTTCGATCCCCGTACGGGCCACTCTTTCGTTTTCTTTTTCCCCTTGAAGGTGAGAACATCGCTGACTAAGCAGCATATAAGTTTATTATTTTATTTTAGAGGCGGAGGGGTAACAGGGAACGGAACGCGGTACTCCCAACAGGAAGCCTGACTTGCGCGGTCACAGGGGGACAGCGAGCGTGAGCCAGGCCACCGCCTCTCCCCAGCCTGCCCGGGCTCAGGGCCAGCCGGCACTCGCATGCCAGGGCCCCGCGGCAGGTGAGGCCGACCTGATGGCAGAAAGTCAGCCCTCTCCCATCGCACTCCTCGTTAGTATAGTGGTTAGTATCCCCGCCTGTCACGCGGGAGACCGGGGTTCGATTCCCCGACGGGGAGGCGGAGTAATAACTTTTTCCCCTCAAGCAGTGGGAAAGGGAACCCGCCCGCTGCTTGTTTGTCCCGACGGGGTCCTCAACGAAGTTGGAGGGAGACACGACCATCAGCCCAAAGCTGGGAGCAGCGTGAAGTGATAGGTGGATACCTCAGGGGAACACCCAACAACGTCTTGATCCACCCCCGACCTCCCTGGCAAAGGAGCTGCCCCCACCAGCGTTGTTATACTGCCTTGATGGCAGCAGAGGTCCTCAATGCTGATTTTCTCCTCAAATGGCCAGCCAGCCTTCTGCTCTCAGCAAGTAAGACTGGGACCTCAACTCACCTTCTCCCAGATACTGATCAGCCAAGTCATGCTAGTGCAGCACATCTTAAACCACTTCCCCCCCCATCTACAATCAACTGGGCAGCATCAAAATACATCATTAGGTACCACTTTTTCCACAACTTCCTGAAAGCACAGTTTAAGGTTTAAACTCATACCAAATATTCCCTTTATTCTTAAAAAAAAAGTTTTTAAGCATCCCAGTGTTTTTAAGGGTAAGCAGTGCTACTTAGGCACAGATAATGCTTTCATTTCCCTGAACCCTTCAGAGTGGTTTGCCATTTTGCAGTCAAACGAATCAGTTGAGGAAGTTCTAAAGCATGCAGAGTAGCCCTGTGAGGCCATCACCAGTCCTTCACTAGGCAGCAGCAACAGGGAGTCACAACATTAGCCTATCAATCTAAAAGAATGAGTTCACGTATTTGCAAGTTGTAACAAGTCTACAGCATAATTAAGGCACGAGGTAAGAGTTTAAATAGACACACTGAAACACCATGCAACAGCAGTTTGAATGGGCTGGTTTGCAGGCATTCCTGTTCTCATAATGGCTCAGTGGAAGCAATCCATCTTCTTCATGATCCGTGTCAGTGCACCCAGTCTTTTGGATTTCGCAGAACCTCCAGAATTTCTGCTTCTTTGGAGCTCTCTGGTGGGGTGTGCATATACTCCCACCTGCAGGGAGAGGGGAAACTCACTCTGACTGCCCATCTGACAGCCACTTCTCCCACAGCAGGCTGTGTATGGATTTTTCTAAAGATGCAAAGCTATATACACAGTTGATACTCTTGGCTCAGGTGACAGATGTGGTTACAAATCACAAGTTCAGTAAAAACAAATAACACCACAGGGGTAGACAGGACAAATGTTAGCTTCATCTTTTTACCAACTTCTGAAAAAGGTGAAAGGACATGGAAAAAGGAAAGAACAGTGCCCCTTACCCCAGCAGTCTCGTGGCACACTAGTATCACAAGGAAGATGAACAAAAAAGGAAACTCATAGAATTTTAACAGTGATGAGACATTTTTCCAGAATCTGGACTGAAAGCTCTACAAATCCTTGTTGAATCTTGGTTTAAAAACAAAGGTTGTGAAAGATCACTTTTTTCATTGAAAATGGGATTGAAAAAGGCACAACAGAGAAAGAAAGTGTCAGCAGTCCATTTTTCCCCCAGTCATGCTGTGAAGTGAGCTAGTTACATTGATGAAAAAGAGCAAAACCAGAGAATCCCAGAAATGAAATCAAAAGATAGGAGCAGGCTACAACACCAGGTCAGGGACACACCTAGTGTTGTCAGTGGGATGGATGAAGGTACGTGGTGAGAAGAGGACTGCCTTCATGGTTAAGGGGTAGCAGGCAGTCTTCCTAGCACAGGGAGGTCACTAGTGAACTTTATGGAATTCATGATAGGGTCTGTACTACTCAGCATGCCTAAAAGCAACCTGAAAGTGGGAGTAAACAGTAAATGACAGAATTTGCTAATATTGCAAGAGTAAGCAAGATGGGTTAAAACCTAAAAGGGCAGTTAAAAACAGCATTGAGCCAAGCAACTGAGCAATAAAATGGCAGGTGAAATTCACTGTTGATTGATGTGAAGTGCGGACACAGAAAAAAGTTGCATGCAGATTGAGTTAAATTTTATTGGCCAGAGAAGATCTTGGCATTGTAACAGTTCTGTGAGAAAGCCAGCTCAATGCTGAACAGCAGTCAAAACCAGTGAACAGACTATTAGGATTATGAGAGGAATAATGAATTAAAACATCATTATGCCACAGTATGAGTCAGCTGCCTCTGGAATACAAGTATGTATCTTACGTTGTCTGTTCCTTAATCCCAGTTCAGAAAAGGCACAGAAAACTTAAGCCTAGAGACAGTGGCAAAAGGATGAAACAGCAACTGTACAAAGGCTAAAAAGAACAGGACTTGTCAGCCTGGAAAACAGACAATGAAAAAACCCAGAAGCCTGCAAAATAAAAACTCCTATGGAGAAAATGAACAGGAAGAAAATCATGCTACTCAGTGAAAAGTCAAATGAAGTCATCAGGGTCAAGCAGAAAATGAAGAGGCACTTTTCCATACAACAGTTAAACTGGGGAGCTCCTTGTCACAAATTTGTCAGGACTGCCAGAAGCTCACATGTTTTCTGGGAGCTACTAAAAAAAAACCCATGGAGCAAGGAGAAGAAATCTATCAACAGGAACTAAGCACAAAACCCTTGATTTTTTTTGGTCAGAAAATCTCTAGGCCACACACTACTGGCAACTAGGTGAGTGTAGCAGACCAGAGAAGCATCTGTATTTGCATGAACTGTATTTGTCCAGTTCTTGGATCAGGCAGGAACTTGCCACTGTTAAGAGACTGGACACCAGGAAAGACCTTTGATGTAATCCAATGAAGTATTTAAGTAAGAACAGTGCCTGCCTGCAACCCCACATAACTACACCCTTACCTTGCAGTCAGTGGCAGAGACATTAGAATGCTTTCAATTCTTGATCCTGGTGTGAGGAGGCCAAACTTTGTACCTCTGTCATAAACCAAGTTGAACTCTACATACCTATGGGGAGTCAAGAGATGCAACAGAAAAAAACCAAGTGTATTAGAAGTTGGTTGTGCCTTCTTCAGCTGGCAGACCCCAAACAAAACTAGCCTGTCTTTCTGCTGTGCTCGGTGTCAGAATGAACTCTGTTTTGGGGCCAACTGTTCTTTAGCATCCTGTGCATAGCAATGCAGGTGTAACCTTGCCACTCCACAAAGCATAGGGAGTGGTGACCTCAGCTAACAGACTGAAGCAGACAAACTGTTCAGAGGAGAGCATTTTGCAGGCTCCTAAGTTATACTTYTCAAGGCCTCAGCCTTGCTGGCAAGCTTGACACCACGTTTACCTTGGTTATTCTCTTTTGTGTGGGGGGTGTCAGACATAAAGAGAGGCCTTAAAGGTACTGAAAATTAACAAAGATACCGGAAGGGAAAAGCTCTTACCTATTAGCAGAAATGGAAAGCTTTACCTAGCCCAAAAACCTGCAAACAGACCCAGGGAAATAGGCAGGCCTCAAGACCTGGTCCTGGCTGCAACTTAGAGAAGCTATTCCAAGTTTGCTAAATCCCATCCACAGACTGGATCCTGAGAGCCCAATGTTCCCAGGAACAGTCCCACCAAATTAAGGATGCTTGCTTATCTGATTAATGGCTGCAGGGCAGCGATCTTAACTTGAATGATAATACCCTTCCCATGCCACTCTCACAGATTTCTCTGCAGAAGAGGCAGAAACTAAAGACCCTAGTTCTGCACAAAGCTCATGTAATCTCATTTCTCCATATGCTCACACAATCACAGGACATGGAGAACTGAGTACAACTGTATTGACCAATGTACTTAAGCTTTTGCGGCATTAACAGTTGGTCACAATAAAAAGCATCCTCCAAAGTCTTTTACAGTTTTGGACTATGCCAGAATGAAAAACACCAACCCGCTGTATGTTTAGTCCTTTACAGGAATCTTCATTTCAATGCCAAGATCAGATGGAATAAATGTGTGTGTAAGAAACTGGAAGTACTCAAGTGTCATTTCCTGACTTTCTGGGGTGTTGCTTCATTACTGAATAGGAACCACCATTCCCTCACCCTTAGGCTCCTCATGTGCCAGGGTAGCCCTATATCTTGTGTCTTTGGACTGCAGAGGACAGGATTCAGGACACCAAGCACACCCACACCCCTCCGCCTGTTACACAGCAGGAGCTTCTCTTGCTTTTTGAAGGAGTTGGAAAGAAACTGTGGCATTTTGTTTGAGTTGCTTGTGTTGCAACATGGGAGAGAGGAAAATACCTTCTTTGCGCCCTCTTTAGCAATGTAGCATTGGATTTCAAAATTAGTTCTGTGCACAAAAACACTGAAATTCTCTGGTGAGCTTTTTCTACAGGACATAAACTTGTAACCATAAAGAACTAGCTCATTTTTTCTCACCAGCACAATCCACCTTCTGTGTATAGTTTTGTTCCTTCCATACTCACCGTCCTCTCCGAAGCTGTTGCCATAGCTTTTGCTCTGGTGTGAAGGAGTCATGGCAGTGCTTTTTCACAATGGGAATGTAACAAGGCACAACAGCTTTGGCACAACTCTTTACAAACTGGAATACTTCCTCCTTGGAGGGAGAATCCATATCATCAAAGAATATGCCTCCAATCCCTCTTCGCTCGCCACGGTGCTTGATATAGAAGTAGTCATCACACCTAGAAAAAGCATCAGACAATGACTAATATGGTCCACAGTATTCAAAGAAATGAACAGAACTCCAAACAGCTGCATGGCACAGGACAGCACTGGTGAAATACTGACCACAAGTCAGTTCCTGCAGGGCTGGATGCCCCACTGTTTCACTGACTGCTGAGAGTCAGGATGATGCAGCTCCATCTGGAAAGCACTCCTGTGTCACTTACAGTAAAAGCTCTGATTAAATGGTCTCTGTAAAGCTACATATCACCACACAGTTGCTGAATACATGGCAGATGCTTCCATGTGGAGTGATCTCATCCATATCCTCTACCTACTCAGAACAGGGACATCTGATTTCAAATTTTCAAAATTAAGAGCTTGATAGATTTCATTCCCAGCACTATATGTAGATCCCAAATTACTTGTACAGCTCTCAGATGAACTCAAACTTGGAAAAAAATCTCTTTATTCTCTTTCCCATTCCAGTAAAAGAACTGGTTTTCTTCATCAAAACTAATCTAAAACCCCAAGACCAGATAAGAAAGCAACTGTCATGGCACCCTTCCCTGTAAAAAGGCTTTTTAATAGTTAAAACTTGGAAGAGTGAGTCATTATAGCAGTGGCTTTTCATGACTCATGTTCAAGTTTATAAATGAGTAATGGCTGCTTATCCTACAATAGGAAGGCAATTAATCTCTTGTAATTACAGGGAGTATTTAGCTGTAAAATTACTGTAACTTAGCTGACTTAACCCTATCTTGCTTATAATTCCTTGCCTCGGCAGCTATGCCCTGCAAGTCTTCACATGGAAGCAGAAACCATCAAYAGCAAGAAAACCTTGCCTTCCTTTAGGACTAGTTTTCCATACAGGGTCAGTTTTCCATGGCCATAACAGGAGAGACATGGAGATGTAACAGGTAACCTAACCTATTTTTTATTCACTGGGATGATCAGCTTTTTTTATTTTATGATAGCAGGAAGAGCCAAAAACACAAAAGAGAACCAGCCTGACAAAAATCTTAAAGCTAGATCAGGTAAACAATGTGGTAAATGTAATAGGTTTTATCTTTGAGAAAGGCAGGAATGGTCTCTGACTCCCAGAGCTGGCATTGCTAGCCTACTTAGGCTTCAAACAACCTGGCCATTAAGGGAGATACTCTGAACTACCATGCAAAAAATCCTCAGAGAACAAGACTGTAATCTCAAGGCTCTAAAATGTGTGTCTCTCTAAGTGGTTGCCACCCAAACTATAACGCCCACTTTATCTCCTGTCCTCAGACAAGACCTAGTAGCTTACAAAAGGGTATCCCCTCCTTCCTGGACACCACAGCTTGGGGCAGATAGGATTATCAGACACAGAGCAGCAAGTTCCCGCTTAATAGTGAAGTATCCAGTCGCTTGTATCTCTTAGCTCAAGAAGAACATTTGAAGTCTGCATCTTAGAAAATACTGCTGAACTCCCAGTGACTGTGTCACCAGGGGAAAAAATAAAGCTTCATCAAAGTTATCAAGCTTCTACATTAAGGACAAGGTCCTTCACTCACCTGGAAATAAAAAGAGGCCATAAAGGCCAGACTGAAGGCAGAAAAACAGGAGTGGGATTTTCAGAACTGCAATGATGGCCCAAGAGCTCACACTGAATCATACATATTTACTATGAGTTCACTTTAAACAGAATTTGTGCAAGCCCATGGGGCAGAAGTCTTGCCCTCATTTAACATCAGAGGCTAAAAGTAATTTTAAGTTCCCTAGTGCAATCTGTGATTTATAAAAGCTTGAAGAGTCAGCCTGTGTTTTATTTGGGCTATAGACTTACAATCCTAGTTGTCAGCCCTCTGATTTAGGTTTCTGTAAGTAAGATATTTCTTTAGACTACATTTTGTCCCAGTACACTTCTGATTTTCATTAGGGTTTTCTGATACTTTTCAAAAGTCAGCAGAACCTACAGTTCCTAGCGTACACTTAACTGTCAGCATCCAGTGCTGCTTTCTGCTCCCCCAAGCACATCTCTCCCCACGTACCATTTCTTGTACTTGGGATACAGCTTCAGGTCATGCTTGTCACAGGCTTCTTTCAGAGTCTTGTGAAAATGAACGGCGTCCTCTTCATTCAGGTAAGTTGGAGTGAGGTCAGTCCCACCACCAAACCACCACTGTTTAGTTCCTATAGGAGAGGCAAGCAGCAACATTTTTCTTTTAAACGTCTGAGCAGCAATATGTTGCTAGTAGTTCACCAAGAACTAACAACGATACAAAACAAAATCATTCTTCAGTGGCGTCCCTAAACCTCGATAGTGAAAAATTTGAATACAAGGTAGTGCGATCATCAGTGACTTCAGGAAAAGATGAAAGAAATTTCAAAGCAGTGAAAACCATTTTGGACTGCTGACCCTGACTACAGGATATCAGTTTCACAAGTGACTCTTGGCACAGCTGGGAACAAACCTGCACCTGTTCTTGACCTCTCACCTCAGCCATGCATTCACACTTCCTTTGTGCAGTCACACATTTCATACATTCCTCACTGGATTATAATCCTTACCATCTGCTTCTTCAATTTCAAAGTATCTGTAGTTGAAGTGCATGGTTGGAACATGAGGGTTCTTTGGATGGATAACAGAGCTCACACCCATGGCACAAAAAGGCAGTTTCCCTAGATAAAAAGATGCACAGAAAAAACACTTCAGTTTTTCAATAAACTTCATTCGTTATCATTTAAGGAACATCATTATTTCCCTTAGGCTCCAAGCCATAGAAACAGGAAAATGTCACCATAATTATTAATCAATGGGCAATTTTGCTTCTCATCCATACACTTCTGTGCATCTAACTAAGCTCTTTTTTTGGTATTTATTCTAAAATGTGACAATACTTTGGAGAACCCATTAGATGAAGACCACTTAAAACATAAGGCACTGACTGCTAAGGCTTTCTACCACTGCCAGTCCTCACAATCACCCTTTGCTACACAAACATGCACTGAGTGCTCTTTAGCCTTCAGGTGTTGGTTCTCTCCCTCCACCTCTCTGGTACATAACTCCTGCACTGTGTCACCGCTGAGCTACAGCGTCATTATTGAGATATCACCTGAGCCTACAATACATTCCTTAAAGCAGCAAGGCAGAGGGAGAAGCACTCCGATACCCGGCTTTTTTGGGATATGAAAGTCCACCTGTCAGGCTTACTGGTTCGAAATCACCATGATACAAATGAAAACCTTTAAGCTTTGATCAGTCTGGCCTTGCTCATGTTCTGCTCAAAAGCCAGGCTGCTTTCAGAGTGCCGGCACAGGAACACTCAGGTGAACGCGTCCCGGTTCCCTACCCCACCTCTCCGCTGGACACCTTACCGTCCTTGGCCTTCAGAGACTTCCCCCTGCTCCGCATCTGCCGCGCTGCCTCCTCAGACAGGAGCCCGGACACGACGGACACGTTCACCCCCGCCTTCTCGAAGACCTCGCCGTCCTGCAGCACGCAGCTGATGCCGCCTCCGCCTGCCAACGCCAAGGTTCGGGTCAGGGTCACCGAGGGGTGACTGAGCCCGGGCTGCCGGTGTCCGCGGTATCCCCCGCGGCTCCCCCGTACCTACCTTCCTTCCTCTCCCAGCTGTCAACGGAGAAGGAGGCGCCGGGGTCCAGCGCGGCCAGGGCGCGACACACCTCCGCCTGCGTCTCCATGATGAGCAGCTCCATGCGGCACCGCAGTTCTCGCCGCCGCCGCCGCAGCTCCCGCAGCCCGCTCACCGGCGGCGCCATGAACCGCTGCCGCAGCTCCTTTTCCTCCTCGTCCTCCCGGGACGCCGCCAGCGCGGCTTGCCGCCGCCACAGCCCCAGCGCCAGCCCCAGCCCGCCCAGCGTCCCCCCGGCCGCCAGCGCTGCCCGCCGCGCCCCCCGGCCCGCCGGCCCCGGCGGCGCGGAGCCCAGCGCCCGGGTAAAGGCGAGGGCGGGCGGGCCGCGAGCGACCCCGCGGAACAGCCGCGCTGCCGCCGCCATGACCGGCACCGGCGCCGCAGGGCCAGCGGGGCGGGGCCGGGGCGGAGCGGGGTGGGGCCGGGGCGGGCCGAGGCTCCGCGCCGGGTATGAACGTGTGTCTGCACACGAATCGATTAGGTGGGAAAGCACTTTTGAAGTCATCCAGTCCAGTCTGTGACCGGTCACCACATTGCCAACTAGACCGTGGCACTCACTGCCACGTTCTCGTTCCTTAAACACCTCCAGGGACGATGACTCCACCACCTCCCTCGGCAGGCCAGTTCAATGTCTAATCACCCTTTCTGTGAAGAAATTCTTCCTGATACCAACCTAAACCTCCTCTGGCACAGCTTAAGGCTATGTCCTCCCGTCCTATCGCTGGTTGCCTGGAAGAGACCGACCCCCACCTGGCTACAGCCTTCTTTCAGGCAGTTGTAGAGGGTGATAAGGTCACGCCTGAGCCTCCTTTTCTCCAGGCTGAACAACCCCAGCTCCCTCAGCGGCTCCTCATAAGTCTTGTGCTCCAGACCCTTCACCAGCCCCGTTGCTCTTCTTTGGACCTGCTCCAGCACCTTAATGTCCTTCCTGCAATGAGGAGCCCAGAACTGAACACAGTATTTGAGGTGTGGCCTCATCAGTGCTGAGTACCGAGGAAGAAGCACTTCCCTAATCCTGCTGGCCATGCTACTTCTGATAGAGGCCAGGATGCCATTGGCACACAGCTGGCTCATACGTGTCTGTACAGGAAAACCCATCCACGCTGGGTGCCGTGGGGCAGTGCTAGCATCCCGTAACCCTCCTGTTTGTGTGCCCCTGGAGCTGGGCTGCCTGCTCTGTGTGGGTGCCATGGCCAGGAGAGGCATCAGTGGATGGAGCACTCAGCTGCCACAGCTTGCCTGGTGCGGCTTTGGGAGAGGGGGCTCTGGTGTCCTTGTGCCTGTAAAACATCTCTGCACACTGCTTACAAATAACCCAGTATCGTCAATGCAACTGCTTGGGGCTGCAGAGTCATTGTGTGAGTAAGGGCTTGTACAGGGTCAGGCATGGCTGGAATAGAGGTAAAGATGTATTTGATTGAGCTGTCCTGTGAACCATGTGGAATTGCTCTCCTGTATATAGCATTTATGGTTTTGTACTCACAGTAATGAGTGTTTAGAACCTGAGCAGTTTGTGGAACCATCGGTTCAGTGCAATGGGAATATTTCCCATGGATCTCAGAGGGCACATGCTTATATGTCTTTTGTTCTTTCTAAATCTGAAGCACATTTTCTTTCCTATTATAATGGAGGAACAAGAGATACACATGCGGTCACAGGGCTTTGGTCTCATTGCAATTACAGGGACTTGGTGGGATAGCTCACATGACTGGAATGTTGTCATGAAGGGCTACACCCTGTTTAGGAGAGACAGACCAGGAAGGCACAGTGGTGGATTGTCCTCTCTGTGAGACAGCACTCGGAATGTATAGAGCTCTGTCTTTGGGTGGATGACAAGCAAGTCGAGCTTAGGGGTTAGGATAAAAGGCCAGACTAGTAATGGTGACACTGCTGTGGGTGCTTGCTGCAGGCCACCTGAGCAGCAGAAAGTGGATGAGGCCTTCTACAGGCAGCTTGAAGCAGCCTCCCAGTCACAGGCCTTGGTTCTGATGAGGGACTTTACCCTGACACTAGCTGGAGAAGCAACAGGTGACAAAAATGATTAAGGGACTGGAGTATCTCTCTTATGAGAAAAGATTGAGGGAGCTGGGCCTGTTCAGTCTTGAGAAGAGATGATGGAAAGGGGACCTCATCAAGTTTCTGGAGGGAGGGTATCAGGAGGATGGATCCAGGCTCTACTCGGTGGTGCCAAGAAGGCGTTGGGTAGAAGCTGATGATGTCTGTATAGCCTGTGTCAAAGTTACAAAATGCTTGTATAACCTGAATTATAACTTTCTATCTGAATTGTAACTTTTTACACCTATATAACCTGAATATACCTATATGACCTGAATATACCTATATACCTATATAACCAGAATTAGCCTTTCATACCTATATTATAACTTTTTATACAATGTAATAGTCAGTATGTAATTAATTAGTTGCTTAGTGCTTAAATAAGTAGAAACTCACCAGGTGGACAGTTTCAAAACAGACAAGTAAAGCTATAAATTAGTCAAGTATAGCTACATTAGAGAGCTACAAGACATACTGATGAAAAACTGGCAGAGATAAAGCCAATTACCCACAAAGTGAAAGAATTCAGAGCGGTTGGATCTAGAAAGGACTATTTCACCATAACTGCGCATGCTCTGAAGACAAAGTTGAAAAGTTCAGACGGGAGGAAGACCTTGAGCCTTCCTCAGTGAAGAACCCCAAGACCACCTAAACTGGGGAGGTGCAAGCGCAGTGCAAAAGAACTATTTATAGCCATGTCATAAATATATGTAAATTATTTCCGGCACGTATGTGATGATGTTGTAATGACATAAGAATATTCAGCAGTACCTACTGTATAAATAAGCCACGACACATGACAAAGGTGGGTGAGTTAGGTGGAAATATCCCCCTCACCACCGGCGCTGTAATAAACAAATACCTGCTCTATAGACACCAGTCTATCGGGTTTTGTCTTTGGCCTATCTTTTCGGGCATCACTGATGCACAAGAAGTTCTCCCTGAACATGAGGAAGAACTTTCCTGTGGAGGTGACCAAGCACTGGAACAGGCTGCCCAGAGAGGTTGTGGGTTCTCCCTCACTGGAGATATTCCAGACCTGTCTGGACACAATCCTGTGCCATGTGCTCTGGGATGACCCCACTTGAACAGGGAGGTTGGACAAGATGACCCATTGTGGCCCTTTCCAACCTACCCAGCCTGTGATTCTGTGAAAACAAGAACTCAGAATAATAAAGAGAAGGTCTATATAGAGCCAGATGTTGAAAGGTACTGCACAGCACCAAAATGGCTGAGCCCTGCAAGGATTGCACTTATACATGGGACTGTTGCTTGGAAAAAGTGATCTTCTGGTATTTCAGGACTTGGGTACTGTAGTACCCAAGAGTAGATCAGTTTCAAGGGTGGCTCTGTGGAAAGCATGGAGATGAATCCCTATTATGTATCTGGGCTTTGTTATCTGCCTCTTTTCACTGTAGAGTTATTTGGGGGGGGAGTGCCTGTCTGTATAAAGCAATAACATTTGCTCGAAGGCATAGTCCATTTTCTCATTTCTGATCTGATTCTGCTCTTTGGCAGCAGAGGATGCTGTGAAGGTGCTGAAGCTCTGCAACAAGGAACAGAATATCTCTGAGCTCGGCTCTCTTCTGAGCTCGGCTCTCTTCTGCCATCAGCTGGAGAACAGGATCCCTGATGAGCCAGAAAATCCGACCCACTGCAGGTAGATATGAAGGACTGAATGTGTTGTTATTTGCAGAGAAATCTGTGGCTGAGGGAGAAGGGCACTACCTTCTTAGGTGTTTTGGCTGCTCTAAGCAGCTCTTTCCACAGTTCTTTATCCAGAGCTGGCAGTGATAGCTCAGTTTCTTCTTGAATTGTATCAACTGGATTTATCTAAACATTTTCATGATAAACAGTATGCATTGTGCACTTCCAAGCTACTTACTGTGGTAAAGCTCTGCTCTTTCAGTGGATTTTTTTAAGACACTATTAAAGTGGAATAAACAAATAAATATCGAGGCCAAGACATGTAAAACACATTCATGCTGACTGGATATGTTGGTGGGTTTTTTCCTGTACTAGGTTGAATGCAATGTTTGATTGATAACATCTGGTAATTCAGCTGGATGGGACCTCTGGAGGTCTCTAGTCCAACCCCCGGGGGTTCACCGTTCCCAGGCTGGATGAGGTTGTGCAAGGCCTTCCTTGTACAGCTGCAGTTAGAAAAATTCTTTCCTCGTTTTCCCTGGGCTCCTGCCTCAGCACTCCACTACCCCCACCAGGAAGAATCTGGTGAGAATTTCCTTCACTGCAACCACATAGTCAGGTCAGCATCTTGCTCTTGCTGCTGAAGCTTGGAAGCATGACTCCTTTACAGACTGGGATTTCTCAGGCTGGCTGTTGAAGCCTGGTCAGGCTTCACTTACTGTTGGAGGTGAGGAGTGACAGAGTGTAAAACTCACTGTTTCTGTGATGAATCCTCTCATGTTAGCTCCTTGTTAGTGAGGACTTCCTCTCTAGCAGCAGGTTAAGGTTGAAACATCAGCCAAATGCCACCATGGATTTTCACTTTGCAGCAGTGGAGAAGGTGTAATCAGCAGACAGGGCACCTCGCACAGGAGATTTTTTTGCAGCCCTGTTTATATGTGTACAACCAAGTTGCGCTGTCTTATAAAAAACAGCATTGTAGAGAGTAGTTCAAGCTACATTTTTCAGTACTTGAACTTTTGGTGCTTTACCACATTATTTCTGCTTACTTCTCTTTACAGTACTGAAAATAGGAGCAAGTACTGATGTGTGTGGGATGCTCAGCAGTGATATGAGGCAAGAAAATGACAGCTCACATTTTGGTCTGCATTTGCAGTGCATAGTGGTGGTATGTAGGGTGAGCCTTTCTGGGGCAACACTAATGGAAGAGGAAAAAGGCACTCAGAGTTCAGGTTAGGGCCAAAAGGAAAATTGGTCTTGCATTTACTTAAACAAGAATTGAATCTGAGGAAATGTACCTTGTGCTTTTTTAGTGGGCTAGGTGAAATTCCAAGGTCTTGACCTCCCTTGAAATCTCCATGTCAGTTTTTAAAGCCTGACTGAAAAAGTGTGTGGTGAAATGACTTTGAATAGTGTCTCATCCATTTTCATAGCTGGATATGTCGTTTAGCGAGGGTCTTGTTTTCAATGACAGTGAAGCCATTTAGAGTTGCCTTATGGCCAAAACCTCTACTGATGAAAATGAGTGTGATTCTAGAGAAGGTTGTAGGGCTACAGTGATTTCAAGTAGATTTTTGAAGAAAAGCCCAGAAGAACTGGACTTCTATCTACAGTTTTATGTAAGGTGATGTCCTATGAAGAAAAGAATACTTTCAATTTTATTTCTTCTTTTTTTGTTGTTTTTCCTGTACTTTGAAGACAGCTCTGAAGCTTCTCTGCTGCTGCTTGTATTTAGGTCATCTATTTTGGTTTTCTTTTTTTTTTAATGAGAATTTAAGCATAAAAGTGATATTAACAAAAGAACAAGAGACTGCAAGTTCTAAGGTAGCGAGACATGATCAGGTCTCATTCAGAGACAGGCACATGCTTTCACTGAGGCTGTTTGATACTTTTATTTTGAGCACTAAATTAATGCAGTTGCTTATTAGAAAATGGGAAGAAAAAGATGCATTGAGAACAGAAAAATTCCCCATCAAGTTGGCATTTCTGTCACTGCTGACATTAAAAGAGCCACTTTCATCCAGTTTATTCTATCACACAAAGCATTGATTGTCACTTCAAAAAGATTTTGAGGGCTTGCAAAGTTACACAAGTACTCTTGTTTTACAGAGGTCATCTCAAAGGTTTTGCATGACAGTACAAGTTGAATTAAGTTATTATCTCAGTATGATAATAGTGAGAGAGAAGTAAACACTTTGGTGACTGAGCTGAAACAGTAGGTGATGTGAAGGTTATAAGAGGAAGATGAAAACCTTTCTTTCTGCATCTGTCATCTCTGTAATTTGTCTTGATGGCAGATTCATAGGAATCCTCATTTTTTTCTTTGCTTTTCTCTCATGCAGGATTGATTCTCCTGGGTGTATGCAGGAAGAGAAGGATAACTTCAGAACAAGAAACTGCTGGAATTCCTTTAGGCTACCTCCTGGAAGGTGAGTTATGCAGTGCCTTAGGAAAACCTTTCTTCCACTATTGATTGATCATCTTTGCATAGTTAATAAAAGAGAAGTGAAAAAGTGAAATGTAGAGATTTGCACTAACAATCAGGCCCCAAAATGTGCCTGCATGCAGTCTCCTCTGGAAATGTGCTAGCACTCCAGGTCATCTTCCCTGTGATGAGAGATTTGTCCGTTGTTTTCCCACTTCTTCTGTGCCCTTCCTAGAGCTCTGCCTTCAGATTTGCTGTTACATAGCACCATCTTGATAAAACATCAGGAATTTTCCCCAACCATAACTATTGCAGATGTGACTTCATCCAGGCTAAAAAGCCAAAGTGTGACCTCTCTCCCAGGTTTCCAGGGAAAGGGAAAGAATGAGCAGAAGTGATCTGTTGGAGAGAATTCTTTTCTTGTCCCGAGATCCAGGTCAAACACATTACTTCCCTGCCCTAGTGTCACAACAATTTTTTTTTTCCTTGCAGCCACTGTAGCTGTTTATACACACTAAATGTAATGTTTACTGCTACGAAGGTCCATCCAGAAGCCAAAATACATACCCTTCTGTCCTCCCTGGAATAATAGATACATTTTTTATGGTTAAGCTAAAGGACTAGCTGAGTTAGCACACAAGTCTTAAGAGACTTGTGTCTGCAGCTACTTCTGAGTAACAGACATATATTGTGGTAGTATAATTGGAACTTCTTTACTGTCTGGGCAGCTTTGTAGAGCTCCAGAGATTTATAGTATTTGAAAAGCTCTTGTACAACTACAGAACTGAACTTCAAATTTGTAGATTTAAAATCATGTCCTTATGCTCCCCTAAGTTCAGTAATGCCCATCAAGAAGCCTTGATCCTAAGAGTGTCAGAAAGAACTACGCATTTTATTATGGTATAAAATAAGATCTTTCTCACTCCTGCAAGAGAGATGCTAAAACTTTTCTCTGTGGTAACTGCAGCAACTTGAGTTAAAAGAGCTGCACTGCTGTCTTTAGTATTTTGTGTGTCCATAACCTTTCCTGGTGTAAGGCATGATGGCACAATGAAAGTTGTGTCATTAGGTTCTAGTTCATCTTTAATCAACTGGACTAAACCATATTCACACCACTACTTTATAAATTGTTCACATTTCATTTGTAGACCTTGCTGCAGTTTTCAAGATTGTTAAATCAGAAAGTCTCTTAAACTGCACTTGCCAATCAGATTTCTGTACGACACGTATAGTGTTCTGCAGGGGTTTTGTTTAATAATTACAGTTATTGAAATAGAAATCTTAGGAAGAAAGTAGCTGTATCGGTGCCACCACCCAACACAGAACTAGCAGGAAGACTTGTGATGCATATGTAGAGAATCAATAGGGGGCTTTAGGACAGAAAACCAGTTTCCATGGAAAAGGGTGCTATGCTCATCCTTGCTGACAAGGAAGATGATCAATGTTAAGAATTGTGGACAAGAGGGGTTTTGTGGTCATTTTAAATCTGGCAGTTTGGGACTCATGATGCTTCCTGGCTCAAGCATTTTTAACCTGCTGCTGTGGGACTGATTTACCATCTGGTAGAACTGTAGGCTTAATGCACCATCTTAATCTGACTGTACTGCAGCGATAAGGTCAGGCAGGAATTTTCTGAAAAAGAAGATAAACTGTTTTTCTTGCATTGCCTTCAGAAAACTAATGATAAAGCCTGCTTAGTCTATTATTTGCTGTCAAGTAAGAGATATTCTTTCCTCATGTTGTTAGTTCATAGAAGTTACAACTACATTGCCATGGCCATTATTCAATTACCAGATCTAACTATCTGATCTGACTAAAATCAAGTCAAATCCAAAAGCAAGATGCCAGGGAAGCACAAGAATGAGGCATGATACTTCAGCCAGATACATTCCCAGACTATATGTGTTTTCACTTCAGGGATTTGCTGAAGCTGGTGTGATTGATCTACTTAGTGACCATCAACAGGTGTCCTCTAAGTGCTTGTTCAGCCTCTCTTGAGAATTTTCTGCAGCTAGAAAATCCTCACGCAAGGAGCATAGTGGTCTGTAGGGCTTGCCTAGAGCACAGCTTCTCTTAGCATCATTGATGGCTCCTTATTATTGAATATCTGAAGAGACAGTGAAGAGTTTTTCCTATCTGTGCCATCAGGCCTGTCTCTGCACCAGGGTGGAGAATCTTAACCTTTTAGCTCCTTGGATGGTGACCACGGTCACCTCATGCAAAGTATGTACGAGGAACCATTGCTTACCCATGAAAATGCACGTGTTTCTCAACCTGAAACTTCATCAGCAGGCTAGTGGATTTCTAAATTAACTCGCTGTCTTCAGCAGTTTTTTCTTTTCTCAAAACTCTGAGAAACAAATGTTTTGTTACTGCCTGTGCCTGTGTCTGGTTTGAAAAGGAGCACCTTAAAAGGCCGGTTGGTAAAAGTCTTGGCAGCACTCAGATTTCAGTCTTGCCTAAAACGAATCACCACCTTTTGAATCACAGCTTTCACTTCCTTCACTGCCTGAATTTCTTAATCTTTCACTTCACATTGGTTTAGGTCAGTGGACGGGGCAATGTCACCAAAGTGGAAATATCACGCCAGAGATGAGCCTGAGGACTGCAGAGACAAGTCTAGGCAGGAGCACTGGGGACTGGGGTGGAGTGGAGAAGTGCAGCAAGCCCCCTACAGATGGGGGTACTTTGGAGGAGAGCAGACAGCAGAGGCAGAGAGCAGAAGCTTCTGGGGAAAGGTTGGGACAGTTAGTTTGGAAACTACTAATGTTTTTTAAAAGTAAGTTTTTCAAAGTGGGCTGAACTCCTGCAAGGGAGCCCTGTTGGGTAGTGTGATTTGCAAGGACTGAAATGGATTTGAGTCAGTATTGAAAACCACAGAATCAATTTCTTACTGATACTAGTGCCTCTCAAGAACTTACTCTGTACAGCTCCCTACTAGAGATCTCAAAAGTGCTGGTAAGGTGTAGGATGTTGTAAGGCAGCTGCACCATCTCAGCATTAGACTTCCTGTTTTGTCTATTTATGAAAGTTGGCCTTCTTGCCAGGGCATGCCTTGTCATGAGTTCTGTGGGATTTCATTGTCTTTTCAGCTTTTAAGTGGAATGTCCCGAACAATACTGGATCTTAGCACTGCATTATCTTCCCCTTCTGGGTACTTCTTCAGTTTCATTCTTTTTCAATGTAACAAAACCCAGAGCCCTGTCCTGATGCCTTCCTTCCCCTGCTCTTCAAAACTGCCTTGAAAACCCCTGGCTAGACTGTCACATGCTCATCACTCATTTTCCCCAAGGGTCCTGTGTCTTGTGGTAACACAAGTCCTTACAGTTGTTGTCCTGAGACTAGTTTTCATGAGAGAGCTGTTTTCTACTTGTTCTTGTGTAAAACTCCTGTAAATTTTCCTCTCCCACAAGTTTCAAACTTTTTCTCTCTCTTGGGCTTCCTCGTTCTCCACTAATGGGGGATATGACCAGTCACAGCAGCACGGTGCCTGCTTCCTGGAGAAAGAGAATTTCTCCCTCTAAATTTCTTAATAAGAGGCCTTGGAGAAATACTCTTGTTTTCACCTATCGAAGGAAGAAGTAAGAGGATGGTTTTATTTTTAAAACAAGGGGCCATGTTTTAAAATGGGACATAGCACATATGGCCCATGGGACATAGGGCCCTACCTACTTCTGTTGATTCTTAAGGTAGGCTGTCTCTTAGGTTATAAAGTTGAGTTGCACAGAAAGAAAATACATTTTAAAATGGACTTTATTCCATCAGGTTTTACAGTCTCTATCTTAAACAGCTAAAAGGGCTTCATCTGTTAACTGTGGAAAGGGTACAGGCATGATGTGCTAGCTGAATAGTTGTTCCATTGCCTCACCCTGGTATCAGTGTGACCCTTCTCTATCATTGTGATCCAATTTGTCATTTTTAGCTATAAGAAGAGATATTGGACATACAATATTAAGCTATCTTAGAACTGTGCATCAAGTTCTGTAAACTTGTGGAGCATTATTTGAACTGTCCAATGTAACAGAAAAGTGAACCATTTTTAATACTGCTGTAACATTTGTCTAGATAATTCAAACCATATATCAGTGTTAATACTCTCTATTACTCTGTAGAATTGTGGAAGATACTGTTCTAAAAGATATTGACTCATTCCTGTTACATTTCCATGGCAGTTTTGTCACAGGATGATAGTAATATTATATACTGGATGACTTCAAGGGCTTCATGAAAGCATGAGCATTTTAGAGAGCAGACACCTTTCTTGAAGAATAATCTTACAATGTAGAAAATAGGCAAGGTTCTTTAGTCCTTATAATTTTTAAACCAACTGATTTCTTGCTAATTTGAAGTCAATGTTATCTGAAGCTTAGTTATTTCAGTTGCACTTTTGTAACAGACAAATTACTTAACCATTTAGTTTTATATGTTTTAATGTTTGCTGTATACTTTCTGGTATAATTTTTTGACAAGTTCTCCATAAACTCGTGTAGTAGGTTACAGCTTGCACTGAACAGTTTGCTCTATTTGATTGACTTGTTTAATGCTGAGATCTTCAGATCTTGAAAAATGTTTTCCACTAACATGTTTTCCAGCCCTTCTGGAAGTACTGGAAGGTGAACTCTAACAGCTGTCACTCATTAGTTTGAGCAGTTTCTTTGTTTAAAGTACAAAACCCTGGGCTTATTCTGCAAGGGAGATCCCTGGATCCCTGAAGGGTTTGGTTATTATTTAGTGAGTTCACAAACTGTTGAGATTCAATGCAATTCTTTTTCTGAAAGTTTTCTCTGTAGTTTGTGGGTATGGTGATGGCAAAAGATAAAACTTATGTTTTATCTTTATGTTCTTTGTTTTGTTTCTCTATCTCCTTTTGTACTTGTAAATCGAGCCCCTGCCCCATAGAGGATTGTGGGACAGAGAGTGGCGATAGTGGTTCTACTGCTGATGACCTGGTATTCAGCATATGGTCTGTGAGTGATTAGGGAGGGGATTATTCTATCACAGAACAAGAAGTCAGAGTGCCTATGGAAATTACCAGGCAGCAGCTTAAACCAAGCAAAGGCTAGTTCTTTTTATATTGCACAGTTGAAATAAACTGAGACTGAGGTGCAGGGTGTTACAGAGACCGGGGTACAGATGACCTTAAAAAAGGAACTAAGAAAATCATAGAAAGGCTTTTAGATGCACAGATGCAAAAGGAGCTTCTGGCTCTGGCTGTCCCTGAATAGCAAATTAACAGATCTCACAAAGGTGTATTAGAAGAAGAATCAATCTTGCCCCATTTTTTGTACTCTTTCCCAAAGTACCCATTACTGCTACTGTCAGAGGAAGGAGCCTGGCTTTTTATAGATTTGGTCTGATTCACTGTGGCTATCCATATGTTACTGACCCACAACATCTGGGAAGCAGGAGCAGGATTCATGGCTGAATACACATTTCCTAGTGCTCAGAAAAAAAAGTGAAAGTCACGTCATCAGCCACACTATAACCTGTTTTCACTTTGTTAATATGCAAGGTTAATCAGCACAAACATCTACTTAATCTAAACACATTCCCTAGACTAAGAGCAGAAGTGCATTAGATCCTAGGATGGTTTAAGAAGAAAGAGTAAAACAACATCAAATAACTCTTAATTCTGCTGTGTTCTTATTTGGTTCACTCACAAATATTCAGGGATAGCAAGAAAAATTCCGGCTTCCAGTATAGTCCAATGCCAGGAGTGTAATCCACAGTTTGTCCTTAATCCCATGAGGATCCTCTGAAATGTTTCCAGTGCTTTTGGCAGAATTATTAAATTACAAAATCTAGGCTACTTGCCAGAAAAAGAAAAAAGAAGGTTCACAGTAAAGGCAGTGCCCCTGCTCTATGCTTCTGCAGGAGCAAAATGGCCTGTTGATATGGACTATTACTCTGAAAATAAAACAAATTAAAAGGGCAATTTCTCATAACTGTCTTACAACAATCCGTTCCAGTACTAAAATACGCAATGTTCAGTGCCTGATGACAATTCAAGGAAGTAAGTGAAGGTGACTGTCTTGTCAGTATATTGAGCTTTTCCTTTGGGCTAAAAGTACTTATCTGTCTCATTTCCAGCTCCGGCTGGGTCCTGAGCTCCACAGCCTGAATTCTCTTTTTTCTCTTGGTTGGAAGGAACTTGCAAAATACAGCAAGGTTGTTTCAGATTCACTCTGATACAACCAAGGCCAGAGTTCGAAGATTGCTTGTTTTGTTGAATTTACTGTAAGAAGGTGTTTATACTTTTGTAAACTAAGTCCTTGACTATACAAGGAATTCCAAGAAGAGAATTGTCAGGTCTTGAATGTATGGCAAGACTCCTTTGAGGCTTTGAGGCATGAATTACATGGAACTCAATGCTTGCTTTATTCGTCAAGGTGAATTCCCATTTGTCTTTAGACAGTGAACTTTTGGCCATTTCTGATAAAATTTTTACACTAAGGTACTGGCATGGGTATAAGCTCCCCACTAGGGAAAAGGATAAATTATAAACTTGTTATTTAGTGAATAGATACTGGAAAATTTTCATCTTACATCAGACATGTTGAGTTTGACACATTTTCCTTCTTTTGGAGGCAGTGGAACAGCTTGCCCAGAGAAGAGATGGATGCCTCATCCCTGGCTTTGGACAACCTGGTCTAGTGAGAGGTGTCCCAGCCCATGGCAAGGGGGTTGGAACTAGGTGACCTTTAAGGTCCCTTCCAACCCAAACCACTCTGTGATTCTGTGATTCTCTCTGTCCCACATGGCTGCTTTTCAGGGTCTGCAGAGGAGTGTCTGACATTCTCATCCCTTCTAGGCAATACTCAAGTTGTTTCTGCAAGAGATAAAAACACCTATGATTTATTTAGTAATATATTTGAGTTTTACTACTCCATTTGTATTCCCTTCCTCTGGCTTTATTGATGAACTGACCTTAAGAGCAGCTAGAGGTTAATTTAGAAGTTTCAGCTGTACCTTACCCAAAATACACACCTTACAGAATACCAGTGGTGTATAGATGTCACTTTATTGGCTATTATTTTAAAATAAAAGGAGTGTGAGCTTCAGTTTCTGGATTTTTCCCCGTGCCCACCCCATTCAGGTCCACTGATGTTATGATGATGTAAACAAAACATACTGTAGTTACATAAAAAAGCTGGTAACAGTATTTTCTTGCCACACTCTTTAGCGTCAATGCTAAGAAGTCTTCATGGATGGTGCTGTACTTTGCTAGTGCCTCCCACTGCGAGAGTGTACTAAGTCAGGCATGAACATCACAGAATCAGTCTTACTTTCTGTCAAGAGTTGAGTGGCTGAAAAACATATTTCTCATTCGTATCAGACAGTTGCGCTTTTTTGTGGTGGCAGGAAAGGGTGGAGAGGAAGAAGTGCTGACCTCAGAGCTGCTTTCATGCTTATCTTCCTTGGTTTTTCTTGGTCTGAGGGATATTTATGTCTGCCAGCTGGGGCTCACCTGCAGCTGCATGTCTTACCATACAAGGATGATTGACTTCTTACGGTGCTTAGAAGACCTAGACATGCTGTTGAATTTGCACCACATATGTTAGAACCACATCCGGTATCAATCACATGAGTAACTGCAGCCACAAATAGGACACATTTTACACTTGGTGCTCAAGTTTTGATGAACATAACCATGAGACAGCATTTACCTTGTTACTTTGATTCTTTTTTACAGCTCTGTTCAGATGAAAGGGTTTGAAAGAATGCTGAAAGTAGAGGGAAGGTGACAGATCAAATACATGGAGGAGCAGTGGACACTCTGCCTCTCTTGTGAAAAAGGTAGATAGGTTCTGGAAAGCTTTGTAGGCACAAAGCTTGTTAAACCCACCACACATTTTTCAGAGGAAGTCAGGCATATATTCAAGGAAATGCTGCTGGCAACATTAAAGTTGCTTAAAAAACAGCAGCACTGCTTTCTAAATGTAAGTTTCTCTTCATTCTAGTTATAAATCACTAGTTACTCTCATCAAAGGAAACCATAAGATATATTTTTCTTGTTAGCCATATACCTAATGACATTTTTTTTCCTGCTGAAGATCAAGTTGACCTTTTGTTAAAACAATACCACAGGGTAACTCATTAGTGTTAAGGAGAAGGGGCAAGGCAGTAGCATAGAGAGAGAAGCAAACTGAGGCTTCTGAGTTGTTATTGTCAAAAATGTGTGATTGAGTGACAGTGCATTCAACTAATTTCTCACAGCAGTTATTTTCCCGTGGCCTCTGTTTTCAAAACTTTAAATGCTTAATTTAAAGTATATGAAAGCAAGTTATGGACACCTACTGAAAAAGATACCTTTCAAAGGCTCTCTGGCAAGGCATTTACACCATCATGTAAACTCCAGTTCTTCAGCTGCTGTTTGTTGAGCGCCTGTGAAGGAGCATCAGCGGCAGAAACAGCCATTTCATGTGCCTGTAATGCAAACAGTTGCCTTGTAATGTGAGGCATTAAAATGCCTAAATAATTGAGTGCATGGGATATCTGAGGCTAAACATACTGAATAATTAGCTTCACAGTAATCAGAAGCAAACTATCCAGCATTTAAACAAGAAATGCTGGCCTCTTTTCTGTGTACAGACAAAAAATGAAACAAAATTAACCGGAACCCTATCTCAGATAGGCTTGGAGTCCTAAATGAAAGAAAGAAAAAGGAAAAGAACACAAGTTCAGGAATTGAATTCAAAGCCTCCAGTAGGTTTCAGACAGCATGGCCAGATCCAGGGAAAGTGGAGCCCAAACATTTTTTTGCAAGGCTCGTTGATGTACTTTATAGTCCTTGGGAAATTGTGGTAATCACCTATCTTCCCATCATGAAGTGACTCTGTAAGGATACTCTCTGCTTCTTAATTATGTTTTGCAGGTTTGGTAAAAAGCCTTCACCCCCCAACTTTTAGCATATGATTGAACTGCTTAGTGCTGACTTGAAAATAAATAGCAGCAATTTGGGACTCACACTGCTTTTCTGTTTGTTTGTTTTCTGTTTTTTCTGTTTTGCTTTTTTATTGTGTTTTTCATGTTTGCTGTTGTTTCATTATAAAAGCCTGCATAGTATATGGGGTGCTTTAGCTGAGAAGAAATTGGTCATTCATATATTTTAGTCATTCATATATTTATTCATAGTGTTCTTGAGGCATGTTGGTAAAATCATATTAACTGTAAAGACTGAGCAGTGATTAATGAATCCTTTGGAGAATGTAGGTGAGTTCTGCTTCACTTTACATTCTGATGAGTAGAAGGACAACTATCAACATTTTCAGAATGTTTGCTAATGCTGCAAGCTTCAATACCTGGGAGATTTGCTAGGCCCTATTAAAACAACTTGGCTTCCTGCTGTCAGACCACATGCCTTTAAAGAATTACTGACAAGCAGAAATGCTGGCCACGGGATCTTAGAATGCTTTCACTTAAGTCTCATATTGAAAGATGCTGAGGACCTGCAGCCCTGGTTCTCACTGCTGAGACTTCCTCTTGGGACTTATGAAAACTGGCAGAACGTGTCACCAGCCAAGTATCCAAAAATGACTGTTTGAGTCATTCAGTAGTAAGCACCCTGGGGACTCAACCAGGCTTCCTGTTCTGCATTTATGCAGTGTGTAATGTTATAGGGGTTGGGATCTGAGTGTCTTATGAGCTGTGCAATACACTAGATATTAATAGTAGTCATAACTAAGGAATATGGTTTGACTGCTTCTGATTTCATCAGAGCCATTTTTCAAATCTTGCAGAGCTGAATGTAGAAATCCAGAGTCTCTAGATCTCAGCTTTCATTATTTGAGCAGCAGGCCATCCATTGCAGTAGTTATTCAGTCCTATACACAGCACTTCCCCACAAAGTCAAATAAAAACAATGAGATGGAAAGAAGATACTTGGTGCAGTGTCTGCTGTTTCGTTTGCTTAAATGGCACTTACAACTCTGCAGTGTGAATTGGAAATGAGGCTTCCTACTGCCAGGTCCTATGCAAACAGCCTGGAAGGTACAATCTTTTCCACACAATTCTCTTAAAATGAGAGTGCCTGTAAAATTTGTACTTGGACACTGAGATTATCAGCAGAGTTTGAGGAGCGCTTGGGAGATGCAACATTGCCCAAGCCATCCATTCAAAGATCAGTCAAAGTCACAAGATGTATTTAGAATACATAATAACTTAGGGTTCTTCTCTATTTGCCATCTTGCCTGGGGGGTCAGATTTTTCAGCTTTAGATCTTTTAACCAGGCTGATGAAAGACTACTTTTATCAAGGCAGCTGAAGGTTATGTGTAGTCATGTGATTGCATGAGTTAGCCTTCAGACAGAAAGACCAGATATTACACTATTTAGCAACATGGAGTAACATTATTGTTTTTCAGCACCAGTGAAAGATGGTACTTCTAGTAATTCTTTCTGAGAGTATAAATGGACCCTCTTGTTGCTGTAATCTCAAGGAAAGATAATGAGTCTTTGCTATAGCCATAGGGAGATCACATTCTGCAGGATGTGGGGATAAAACACTTCTTAGAGCAGCATGCTTGTGAGCAAATGAATGCTTCCTTAAGGAAATGCCCATGTTTCTTTGCAGGGCCACGTGTGTCAAAGCAGGACCTGCAAAATACCAGCCATGATTCAGGCTCTCTCGTGACTCTAAAAGATTAAAAGTGAATGTTGCTGAGAACCATAAGGAAGTACAGTAAGTAACCATCCTCTTTTTAATCTACTTTTGTCATCCTCTGTGAGCAGCAAAATTCATGATAGTAAAACTGGGGTCTGAGTGAATTGATTCCAAAATCTTCTTGGTGGCCTTGGTGTAGCCTAAAAGCCACACATACACAAATGGTAAAATGCAAAACCTCTGTCAGCATCTCCTCCCCATTGAGCCTTGCAGAGGGAACTGGCAGTCAGCACATGTGGACTTCCCAGCAGGTCTGTATCCAGTCCTGCCAGTGTCCACATACTCCAAAGCACCTAAGTCTTAAATTCAAGGTCAGGACTTGGAGTCATGTGAGCCTTACTTATATAGGGAAGGAGTATCATGACTGCATCTATGCTTCATTTCCATTCCCCAGCATGCAGGTTAAACCAAATCATAAGATATTAAATTAATTAGACTAATAGACCTTAACTTATTTCTCCTTACAGATGTTGAAGTTGTATACATACATCATTATTTTATCATTGTCCCAAAAACAAACATACATTTTTACACCAGAAAGTGGCATGTGATGAACTTATGTTGGCATTTACCTTCTTTTGTTGAACTATGATTTTGCCTATAAACTTTAACTACTGTAGCCAACCCAAGTTACACTGGCCTGATGACTGTCTTAACCCGAGTTAAGATCCCCCTTGGTTTTGAGGTTTGGGTGTAGGGTCTTGGGGTGTGGCTTTTTTGAAGGGTATATTAAAGAATCTAAATTGCTTTCATTCCTTCTGAACAAAAGGAAAGCATTAGCAATTAGAAAAATTGCTTACAAGATAGAGAAGGCTACAGTTTTATGGAGGGGGAAACTTGAAATCTGGGTGACATGACAACATTTTTGAGGTCACATCAGAGCCCTCAGCAAGGCAAGGATTAGAATGCAAGATCTGGCCACTTTTCACAGTTTATTCATGCCTACAAAACATGTATGAGGGAGAGAAGAGACAGAGAGAGGTGGCTGTTTTATTCTTGAGCCTGTGTGACTATTTCATAACCAGTCTGTGGGTGTCTGCAAGCGTTCAGATACGTAGGGCTCAACTCTCCCTTTTGGCAAGTAGAATTCAGGTCTAAGCCTGAGGATGTGTATGCTTCAAGACACACCCTAACCTTGGACCATGCATTGCTATATGTCAGATCACATAAGCAATCTGAAGTGATGTAGGGACCTTACAGACTCCAGAGCCCATGTGGCRTTATCTGTTCCCTCCAACAGTAAGCAACAGGTAGCCAAAATGTTTCTAACGCCAGCAGAAAGCAGTCTATATTACAGGTAAACTTGTTTAAAAACAAGTGAAAAGTGAGTTGTATAAGTTTGCAAATTGGACTGGCAGTTCCTGCCCTAGTAATCATTTGGGTGATGTGTTTATTACTTTTATAGCCATTCAGGGAGTAAGCATTATTACTGGAGAAATTCTGGAGTATCTCGCTGTTTTCTTCTCTTAATTCAGTCTTATTCTTCTAATACCTCTTCAGTTCATGCACATTTTCCTCCTATCATATTTTTCTTCCTTTGCTGTATCTCTTCCTATTGCTGTGTTTTTCCTCCAGCCCACCTCTGTTCACTCTGTTCTTTTTACTCTCCTAGCAGATCAGGTATCTCACTAGTGTACACTAACCCAGGTTTGTTGGTAGGTACTGCATGTATATGGCCATAGCATAATATATGGCAATATGTGAAAACATATGGTAGGATAGAGAAACTGTGTAGAACCTTGCATTTATTTTTGTTGCATGTGTTTATTGTAATATCGTGAGGTCTCGAGTAGAAAACTACTTTTACCCAGACATATTATACTCCCCTGGTTGTCCTTCTTTTAGCTCTGCCATTATTCAATTTTTATTGATGCAGACAGACTGAAAAGTGCCTAGATCTGAAGGAAACATCATTAAATATATACTTGCAGCACTATGTCACCAGCAGTCTGGCTGACATAGTGCAGCAAGTGCATAACCCCAACTAATGAAATCACACAAAAGCAGGCTTTACCAAGCAGTGTTAGGCTTTAAGTGTAACAGTTTTTATGCCTTCTATCTCTTTTCATTCCACCTTGTGATCTTTTTTCAGATGATCACCACATGCACTCTAATTAGAAAAGTCTTCTGAGAGAATTGCTTTATCTGCATTTTTCCAGGAAAAAGCTTTTGTCATGGCCCTTCTTGAATAATGCAGGATTGAAAAACCAGGAGGAAGATGATCAAGACAGTTGCATTGGTTTGACTCAGTCAATTTATTTTAATCAATGCAAGTACTGTCTGTGGGCATTTTTCCTAACTCATAAACAGCTGAAGCTAATTCAATTTATTATATGTTGTTAATTTAATTTCAGATTGTCAGTCTGCTTCAGCTAAAGCAGTACAACCAAGTCAGAGTAAAGAGTGGGCAGACACAAAGCTTGACCAACTGTCCTCTTCTATGGAGCATGAGGATCATTGTTGAGATTCTGAAGGTAAATAAATGCATAAAGAATTAATCTTTTCCCATTTAGGCCATGAGGAAAGTTACATTGATCAAAATGGAAAGAATGCCAGCAAAAACAACAATGGGTTAGAACAATTGTGCAAAGACAGATCTCCTCCTCAGTCATTGGCTTTGGGCACAGCTAGCTGCCTCAAAATTTGTTTTTTTCCTGTTCCCCCTTCCCCCCCACACCTTCCAGCAAGAACTGTTTACAAAGGGGTGCAGCAACCCAAGCTTTTTGCTCACTGACTCACAGAGAAGCTAGTCTATACAAGGCTTGCTGGCCACAAATTTTCAAATACGGTCTCAGTGAAAATCACCTTCCAGGTAAAAGGGAATTGCCAGTTCTCGAAACATTAGTTAATGGAAGACTGAAAGGACTCTAAAGGATTTGGCAGTGAGGCCTTGTCTTCCTCACAAAGAGGAGGTTGTGGAGGCAGTACTTGCACACTTGTGCACATATGGATCTGTCTTACTTGAAGGTGACTATGGCTAGGTCTACATCAGTGAGTAGCACAGCACAGTGGGAATTGATTTGTGGAGCCAAACAGTGCTGAAGACCCAGCGTCCACACTATCTGCTTTTTTAAGGGGGTTGATTTGGACTGTCTCTAGTCAGGTCCCATGGACTGACTGCCCTTTAGCAGCCAGAGCATCCAAGTTGAGCTTATCAAGCACATCTTCCAATTTTGTTTTGTCCAAAAGACATCCAGTCCATGTGCTCTGGGGCCCTTCTGCAACATGAACCAAGGTGCTGAATGTGGGAGCTACTGGGACACTGTTTGAAAAGCACCTTCCTGAATTTAACAGGAATGCCAATGTAGGCACCCGTCCTCACCTGCCAGCTACACAAGGTAAAATCATAATGCAATATTGATGATTTTATTTAATTACAAGGCACATTTATCATAAGCACTTGGTGAAATTCTTGTTTGTGATTATTATCAAGGGCTTTGTTTTCTTCTATTTTCACATTTTTCAGCCCGGATAAAATATTCTTTAAAGATGTATTGAAAACTTTGTACTTTTGTATCTTCTTATTTTGTTCCCCTTTGTAAAACCTAACTCTTAGTCCACTTTCAGAGTGTTTCAGTGGCTTTCAGGAGGCTTTCAGTGGTTTAGATCAGACTCACAGATTCTATACCATACAACAAAAGTGTTTTCAGAATTCTTTAGGGTATTTTTCTCTTTTGTATTAATGGGCATTTTTGGAGGGCAGATCCTGGGATCAGGGGAGTCTCTTTCCAAGTGGTTGAAGAATTGGACAGAAATCAGGGACGTGGGTAGTGAAAGCAGGACTGAGGAAGGAGAGAAGCCTTTTGCGCATGTGGTTATTCTTTTCATAGGGAAGAAAAAAAAAAGAGAATACTAAAGGATAAGATACTTGAGCAGAAAAACAAAAATATGGGAATGGGCATGCTTTAGTGCAGAACAGAAAGGAGGGAGCTTGGCAAGAAAATATGAAAGAGAACAAGACTACTGAAAGGGCACACATAGAAAATAGTTGCCCAAGATAAGAGATAGACTGCAGCTCATGTATGAGTAAATACAGAAATCATGAATTTGAAGAAATTGGTCCATAGTGAGTGTACTCTTCACTTGTGGTACAGCTAGAATAGCTTTACTAGACTTCTCTGTTCATTTTCTCTTCAACTGCTAAGAAATTTGTGGCGTTCCAGCTGTACCTTAACCAAGAGATCTGATTTAAAACCCAAAATGGCCATAATGAAGGGAGGAGAGGGAATAATGAGTGTATGTGTGTGGTTTCTTAAGTGTGTAGTTGACTGTGTCCCATGATTGTGTCTTGTGGTTTTATTACAGAGAGCTGAAGCATGATCCAGTAGATGAGACAGATCAAGAAGAGAGGCTTTTCCAGATAGCTTAACTCTTTCTTAAAGGTGGCCACTTACATTGTAGAAACCTTCAGAGCTTCTGCTCCATGGGTGAGGGAGAATGTTAATCCCCAGGAGTATTAAGTTTCAGATTTAACATCAGTTTTGCCTCCATTAGTTCCTTTAAACCTTGGCTATTCAGTAGTGTTTATCAGTCACCTACTGTGGACACTACTGGGAGATCCAAGCTCAAACAGAAATACCTGGGATTGTGAAGCTGTGCAGGCCAGCCAGTGCACCAAGGCTGCAAGGGAGAAACAAGCTATCTCCCTTTCTTTTTTTTATTTTTTCTTTTCAGTTCATTGCAGCTCCTCCTTTCTTGAGGTATGTGTGGGGACACCTGACAAGAAGCTCTCTAAAAGCTGCCGGTGTTCTGGAGATGGTGTTTATGGACTCTCGCTGCTGGTATTAGCAGCAAGCTGGGTCAAGTGGCACAGACCAGACCACTCTTGTTTTCTGAAGGTGTTTTCATTTGTAGGGATCATTAGCGCAACTTTACACTTGTTGAGTAACTCAAACAGTGAAAACTTGGACTGGTTTTGTTGCTATTTACAATAACAGTGTATTTCAGTTATTTCCTTCTCAGGACGTTAAGGGAGTGTGACAAATGCTTGGTAGGTCACTAGCAATGCTTTTCTACAATTGTTTGGCAGCTCTTGAAAACCTGAGTCATGTGCTTTCCTGTTTCCAAGTTTCACTGGAGAACTCCCTCTTGGTGCTTGACACCTCCCAACAGTACCCATGACTACCTGCACATCACAAAACATTTCTCGTGCTATCTCAAATGAACTATCTCTGCAAATGTTACAGTATTCTAAACAGTCAAGGTCCGTTTTTGAGCAAAACTCTAGCTAAATACTGAGCTTGCTTCTCTTGGTTTTTTGGGGGGGTTTGTTGTTGTTTGTTTGTTTTTTAGTGATTACATTCATATGAGCCAACTAAAATGAATTTTGAACCAAGATGCTGAAAATTCACCTGTAATTTTTCCTACAAAATTACTGCAATTAATTACAAGTAATTACTGCAAGTAATAACAAATTAGCAAATTTACAGAATCAAGATTTGCTTATAGGCAACAGAAGAACAGGACAAACAGACAAATTTATGAAACATATTTCATTAGTCTAAACCTGTGCTATTACTTCTGATAATTAGGTTTGGGTTTTTTGCTTTTACATAGTAATTTTTTGGCAGATTTGTTATACTGTGTTTTGTGACAAAATATGTAGCAAGATAAACTATTAGATGCAGCTGAGCCTCAAGGCATATAAATAGCATAAAAATTGTATTGTATGTATGAATAAGTTTGGTGTTTGTTTTGTTTTGATTGTTTAACACTGCTGTATTGTGGCCATTTTTCCTCCACAGTTAATAAAGCACACTCATCAGCCCAAGTAATAGTGAGCCTGACCATCCTGCAGAGGTGAAACCTGCAAAGAAACCTGTACCAATTTTGTCCAAAAAATAGCTTCTTTAGGTGAAAGTAAGAACCAATAACAGTAAGAATTGCATTATAAACTAGGGTGGGGAAGAAAAGTCCATGGACTCGATACCAATGGTTGTTTTACATTGGTAATTGCAATGTCTGTTCCTTTTCTGCAGTCATAACTATCAAATATACTGATCAAATGAGTGTTTGCTTACTCCAAAGTGAGGCATCTTTCAACCTTAATTTTTTTGCTTTGCAATTAAACAAAAAGGTTGCTTAAAGTTCATAGTATAGAATTTAAACACATGCATGGGAGTAGAATTGGCTTAGACCACAGACAAATACCAGGATGGTCAAGCCTGCATTTTGTTTGTTTGCCCAGTATTTAAATCAACTTGGCTGTCTCTTTATTGCCTCTGAGGACTGTAGATACACTTTATCTTAAAGATGCTGGTAGAGTAATTCATCTGATTACATTTCTGTTGAATTCCAGTTTATGGTATTTAATAAATTCTTTCCTAGTCAAAGGTATGGGTTGGTTGTTGTTTTATATTTTTTTAACTCCTGTTGTTAAAGGAAAGCTGGTGTAGCTCAGTCTAATCAGCTCAACAGCCAAACATGGAATCTCCAACATTCTCAATAAAACTGATGCCTAAAAAAGTGCTAAAGTAGTAAGGTGAAACCAGCTGTACCAGTGGTCATACTAGATACAGTTTTACAAATCTCCACATGTGATTTTCTGACTGTAGTTTTAATTTTTTTTTCCTTTAAATATCTTCTCATGGCAAATGTTTTTGGAAATGCATATTTTTTTAAATCAAATTTTAAATTAATAAGCGGCTTTTCCTCTTCAAACTAGCCACTGCAATATCTGCAGACAATTATTAATTACCTTGTCTTCAGACTTGTATTTGACTGTCTCTCTTTCCAAAGACACAATTCTGATGCTTCCCAAACCAGAGGCAGAAAGAGAGAACAGTCAATTCCTATCACAGTTGACTTTGAAAATCAATATCTCTGTTTTAATTCCAAACTGCAATGGAAGATAATTGCTAAGCTCTCCACAGAACAGCAATCTGAAAAATGTTGGCTTCCTGATTTCAACAAATTAGGACTGGGGAAGATTAGAAAAATATGGGCTTCCAATTTCAAAAGCCTCTGGGCTTGCCATAGAAGCTGGGGCTTGTTTGTTCATTCCCTTTCAGCCCGTGTAGTGGGATGGCAGAGAGGGAGGGGAGCATCTGACATTCTTTGATTTCTAGACTACTGGGGCAAGGAATCTGAACATCCTGGACACTCCTTCCCTTGAGGGCTGCCAAGATCTGTAGGGCTCCTAATATTCCTGACTTTGAAAGAAAACAAAATCTGCTGAAGAGGCTGACTGCAGGCCAAGACACCAGAAGCACTCCCCAAAGTCTGTCTGCTGAACTTATGAGGATCTCAATGAGTAAATCAGCAAGAGTTCAAGCAGGATCCCAAGGGAAAAGTGCCCCTTGACTTTGATTTAAAAATGTGTTCCTTAAAAGCTCACGAACAACTACAATAGTAGATGAGGAAAAGTGAGCAGTCTGCATAACAGTAGCTGAACATTCCGGGGAACATTGGCAGCAGTGACTGGCTGCAGAGTCAGATGCAGCTAATACGAGTCTTCTCACAGAATTTCTGTCTCTTGGTGTCTCACAGTGACATCATATCTGTACTGGCTTAAAACTAAACTGATCCCCTTCCTTAGTTTTTCAGCTGCAGCTTGTCCTGATCTTCTTATTCCTAAGATCTGTCATCTGACAGTTGTCCACAGGACACACTGATCCCAGCAATTGAAGACTGATCTGGATCATGATGTGTCTAAACTGAACTGCAGTGTTAGCTCTAACTCTCTTTTTCCAGACACTTTGGACATACATTATTGTCAAAAACCAGGTAATGTTTGTTGAAAGAATTAACTAAAATTTTGCAGTTTCAAAAAATCCAAACCAAACCTTTTCCAACAGTTTTGGGGGTTTTTTTCAGTCACCCTTTTTCTTTCCCCTCATATGCCTTATCTTCTTCCTCTGTCTTTGCCTGCTGGTCTGGAAGACCTGAAAAATCAAGATGTATGTCATCATTTATGTGGGAGCAGTTTGGTGTCTTGGTTCAAGACATGACTGAGCATGTGTTTTGAAGAGGCCAAACAAATCACCTTTTTTGTTTGTAGAGCACAGAAAGTTTTCACTTAGAGTGGCACATTACATCATTCAGTTGCATTTGCTTTGCAGAAGCCTCTTAAGACTGAAAGACATTTTGATGAATTTTGGGACAGCATTCTAAAATAATCAGGCAAGTTCCAGTAACAAGTGACAGTTAATTTGGTATGAAGGATTTAGTATCATCCACTTTTCAGGCATTTTAGATGGAAGAAAACCTGTTCAGAAAGCAAGCTCTGTTACCTGCCACATGTGCTGAAACACTGTCTGTTCACAAGCAGACACACAGCACTGAGTAAACAGAAGAACAGCCTGTTTCAGTAGAAAACTGGAAACATGGGAAAGAGTAAAGGCAAAGAAGCTCAGCCTGGAAAAGGTAAAGTTTTATGAGTCTTCTTCTTTCTGAAAATAAGTCTTTAATCCTTGGTAAGACTTCTGCAAAGACCACTTCTTCTTCTGTCAAAAAATGAAAGGCATATAACTACTGCAACTGTTGACATCCTGTGCTACTTGGCTCTTCTGCAAAGGCCACAGGATCCTTCTTTCCAATAAAGTGGACCTTTTGACTTGCAGCATCAATGTTTCAGATTCTGTTCTCAAATTTCTCTATCATTATCTCTGTTATGCTCTATTGTAAATCACTGATTGTGATTACTTGCCAGCAACAGTGGCACAATAATACTGGGGTAATTGTCTTGTTTATGGTCATGACCCTTCAAGATGAGAAGAGTTACAAGAACACATCTACTTGTGGGATGTGGACTCTACTGTTGATTTTGGATCAATCTTCTTGTCACCTAAATGTAGATGTTCACTTTATAAAACATTCTCTGGTTTATCAATTCAGCTCTAAGTATATGTTTAAGCAAATCCTACCGGCAACACTCCACCAAGGTTGTCTTTGTTTGCTGTAAGGGTACAAGGCTACTTCCTGGCAGCTTCTACCAAACACGGTAATGGGAAATCCTTAACAGAGCTATTTATTTAAGTGGAATTATTTTGAAATAACTATTGCATATGTACATTAGAGTTGATTTAAATAGAGACTACTGACCATCCCAAATATTGTGTTACCCAAATCGGTCTAGCTCATGGGACAACTGGATAAACTGGCAAAGTGAAGCTGTTTGTCACAGGTAATTTAATTCTGTAATTATCTTTTCCTTCTTCCTATATGCCTGCAGGGCAAGAATCTGCTCTGGTTCAGTTACATTCATAAGAAAGTGAAAAGGCCTTTTGGAAAGCTGAACTTCCCAATTACTAAAATAGAAAAGAAGAAAAGAAACAAAACTAAACAAACTCACAAAGAATCTTTAGGAGGAAAAAAAAAGTTTGTTAAAATAGGTGATGAGGTGGATTCTGCTCTTAGCTGTGAATAATTGAAGGGCAGTGCCTGGTTTTCATTGCTTCTGTTGCGGTGACAACTGGGCTTCACTTATACTTGCTGGAGATAAGACACTTCCACATGGTCCTACCAAGTTCAACAACCAGCTCAAAAGCACAAGTAACATCTGCTGTGCCAGGGAGTAATATAACTGAAAGCTACTTAATTCTGGTCATATTTCTGTAAGAGAAGGTGTGAGTTTGCAGCCTTTTCTCAGGTGAGTTACTACAAGGACTGTCCAGTTACAAAAAGCTCTTTTTTGTGTGAATTTGTAGGTATTCTGTCTTAGCCCATCCATGCTTTTAAGAGATGAAGGAGAAAGGTGAAATGCACTTGCCTTCAAATGAGGCCAATTATATGGGATGAACCCCACCCTATGAGACACGGCCATGCAACTTTGCACAGTGAATTTGTTGTTCAAAAATGTCCATAAAACATTCCCTTCATATCCCACCAATTTATGTTATGCCAAAGGTCCTTTCAAGTGCTTTACAACAAACTTGAGGGTTGTAGGAAAAAGCCAAAGAGCCAAAGGATAATGAGCCACAGACAGAAGGGCAGAAAGCATGGCAAGGGTACCAACAAGTCTGCAGGTTTCTGCTATGGCAAAGAATTTGTTAAATTCACAGTCAGTTCGTATCCTTTTGTTCTCCTGCCAGCATTGTTTAGCTGCTCTTGCAAGACAGACTGTCCATTCTCGGTGTGACCCTTCTCTGCATCTTCTCCAGAACTGCTTTCCTCTCAAATGTGATAGCACAAATCATACACTGTGTTCTGGGGGAAGCACCAGAGAAACTTTTGCACACTTGCATTAGTACTCCCCTGCCTCTACAAGAGAAAGGCATGTTCTGTTTTTCCATAAATGGTTGAAGACTTATTTGTTGTTTACTTCGATCATCTTTTGCATCTTTTAGTTCATTTGACTTTTGACAAAACTGGCCTTAATCCTATGTGTTTCTATCTCTACACAACAGCTATCTTTGTTGACCAGTATTGTTTACTATTTCTGACTCCTGAGAACTTCTCTAAATGTTTTTTCCCCCATTTATTCATATCTAAAGTGCTTCCCAACAAGATTTTTTTTCCTTGCTGGGAATATATGCATTGGGATAGTTTTTATATCTTTGATATATTCCAGTCTCTCTCTATATTCAAATCTTTCAGCTTCTCGGTCCAGCTAAATTTGCTAGTGGATTTCCTTAATTTGACAGTTTGCCTTTCGCTTCTGTTTGTTATTCTGTCCATGGAAATGGAAACAGTTGCTGAGTACTCAGCCCAATGCAGTTTTCTATGACCAGTTCTTTTTTAGTGGCTTCGTTACTTACTAATTTGGGGTTGTCTCTTTTTGTCTCAGTGACTTCTGAGAAGGAATCTGGCAGCTATCACATACACGGCTAGCTGCGCCCTAGTTTATTATTAGAAGCATTTGTTTCCCAAATAGTATCTGGGAAGTTAAAGTGGGCCATGGCAGAATTCCCAGTAGTGTTTCTATAATAACATTTCAGTGACAGACCTCTTCTTGCACCATTATGTTTCAGCTGCAGACAAGAAAGGCCAGGTTTCAATGAGGTGTCCAAATCAAAAACAACCACTCCCCAAAAAACAGAGGCTGTGAGCAGGTGGCTTGGGCTGCTGGAAGTGGAGCTTCCTGTTTCTGTACAATGGGGAGTTTTATGATGAATTAAATGATGGTGAGTTAGCTGACAGATGGCTTTTAATAAATTGCAAAGATCACTTGATGTTTTCCATTTGTGTGGATGAAATGGCTAAACATTGAAATAGAAGGACGATTGTACTAAGATTGCAAAAGGCTTGGATATTGGCCTATTGATCATATCTACATGGGTCATGTCCAGCTTTCATTTGGAACAGGAGCAGAGCAGCAAAAATCCTACTGACTCTTACAACCTGTTGCAAGTGACCATTTGCTCACTAGCAATGGGCATTACCTGGCAGAAGCTGTAAGTGGATAAGTCATGTCAAGAAATGCATTTAAAATGTTCCCACATTTTACCTACATCCAAGACTTCAAATGCAACTTGAGGTCTTAAATGTAAGAAACATGCAAAGCACTCTTCTTCTCAGCCCATGTCTGTGTCTCATTGACATTAGTCTGCTGTTCACGTACGACAAGGCTTCTAGCAGTTTGTCATAACCTTTCTGACTTACAGTGGCTCACCTAACTTCTCACCCTCCTTCCTCCTGGAATCTCATCATAGCTATTTGTATTGCTTTTATAGCCCTGTTTTGTGTACTGACTTCCTACATCATATTTGCAACTGAAGACCCAGTCTGAAGTGTACCTGGCAGAAAAACTAAACACCTGTTCCCAGATCTTTGGCAGCAAACCAGTAAAGGAATCCGGGCCAGTTTTCTTTTGGCCAAAGAAGTGGGCCAGAAGTTTGAAGTGGAAAGGTTATGTATCTGAGAGCTGCAGCAGCTCAGCAGCTGTACAAGTTGTCATAAATAAAGACAACTCTTGGTTTTTAATTTAAAAAAAAAAGTAATTTATTAAAAAAGGAAAAAGAAAAAAAAAATTTTGGAAAACAGAGTTCAAAGTATTTGATTAAAACAACAAACCCAGGAACACAGGGATCGGAGACACTTAAAACCGGAATGGCTATGAACCCAGAGAAGAGACCTACGGTTCTGGGCTTTCCTTCAGAGAATCTGAAGGAAAGATCTTTTAAGGAAATCTCTGGATAGATATATAGGACTGAGGGCTGCAGCACCAGACCTCCCCAAAAGCTAGTCCTGAGGAAAAAGGGCAGCTCCTGGTTGGTGCCAGGAGGTTTTATACCCCCTGGCCCCTCCCATCACTGCCCACTGTCCCGCCTCCAGGGTAGGAGCTGATTGGTCAAGTTCCTCCAAGGTCCAGGTCATTGGTGCAGTCTCTGTCCAATAGCTCGTTTGAATCTAGGGTGCCCTCTCTGGGGGCTGTTTTCTGCCTTTTTGGAGGGAAAATGTCCTAATTGAAATGCACGGTTTCCATGGAGCTTGGTGACAGGTCTCCAGTCGGACACTAAAAATAACTCTGGGGCCGTTCATATGGGTCCTTTACTCTGGAAAACAGCTTAACTTAAACATTAACTTAAAATGCATTTTCAAAGTTTTACAATATAATTTGAATAAACAACAAGAGGTATACAACTTTCTAACTCTGGGGTTACTTAACAATCTATTCATAATAACAATTTTAATCACCTCAACTTAATTAACAATTTTAACAAACTCCCAACTTGATTAACAACTTTAACAACCTCCCAAGTTGGTCTCAGGACCACCAATATGCGAAAGCCAATTTCATAAGTTTATGCATAACAAGGTGAAGCCAGCAGGACACAGGACAAAAACTTGAGAGTCTGCAGGCCAGAATCAGAGGCTGTGCTATGGGGAGACAGTGGTAAAAACAGCGAAGTCTTTTTCATCAAATGCACAGAGAAAGAAACTGGGCATTAAGCTGTGCTTTAAATGGCAAAGGCATCTTACATGCAGGCCTCTCCTTGGAAAGGAGACAAGGAGAGTGGGTCATGGCATGGTACTGGTAGGACTGACAGAGCTATGATAAAAGAGCAGGTATTTCATCTTCCAGAAGCAGCTTGTCAGTCATCCAAGCACACAAGGCCAAGTGGGTAGGGACCCAGAGCCACAGGAGCAAGGACTTCTTGTTCTCTCTGAGCTCAGAGCCCACCTGCATTTGGCACAGGGGCTGTGACCTTGCAGCAGACTGCAAATAAGGGTCTTCCACCAGCCTGCCACCCCCTCAGCTGGGGTTACTCCCTCCCTTGTACCCCCTCCACTTTTCTCCTTTTCTGAGTCTTCCCTTGTGCCAGATGCCACAGCTGACATCCTCTGGGAACAGCAGTCCACTGCCTGCGAGCTACCGGAAGGAGATTGCCACGTTCCAGGCAGATGGGTGGAAGAACTGGATCTTGAGAGGTTTGTCTCCTGCCAGGGGAGGAAGCACCAGCTCTTGCCTGCTTTGCTGCTTTCAGCACTGTGAAGCTTCAGTTTGGGTTACCCTTGGACACACATAGAGGTGGAGTCATACCAGTATACTGGCATCCATTGAGAGGTTGAAGGGACAAGAGGGAAACTTGAGTTCCATATGACAGTGTAGTTAAATGGAAACAAGGGAACAATTGGTGGGGTGAAATCTGAGGTTTAATGTTGCTCTTGACTTCTTGAAAACCACTAGCTGCTCAGGAAACACTTTCTGTAATTTTCCAAACCCTTTTCCCTTTTTATTCCCATTTGTTTGCAATCCTCTTCAAGTGGGTGTGTTTTGACCTATTTCTTCTTCTGCACATGCCTAATGAAGCACAAGAACACTTAGTGCCTATGAGATAATATATTTCTTTATGGGTTTGTAGATGCCCTTATGTATAAACACATGCTTTAAGGGCTTCACTTTGGTTGGCAAATAGCACTTCCTAATGTGCTTAGCAGGCCAGATTGCATTTTACTGGAGTAAAAGTAGAGGGAGGCTGTCTCAGCCTACCTGGGTTACCTCCATGACATTTCCTGCCATCATGTTTTGTTTGCTGGTGTCCTGTCTCCCAGATGGGGTAGAGGAGCACTGCACCGCCTGGGGCAGGAGAAAGCACTCCGCAGTTCCTGGAAAAGGTAGTCCCTGGGGACTGTGAAAGCAGTCACAGCCCAATGTACTTATTTGGTTGACCAGGTCTTGAAAAAGTGACCTCGCGCTAGGTGGGGGTTGCATGCTGTGAGCTCATGACAAACACTGTGGATTCTGATGAGATCTGCTACAACCACTAACCAGATTTTTTTTTAAAGCTCCTGGGACAGGCTTCAGCAAGTTGTCTCCTGGCAAGGAGTCTCTGGAAGAAATATGCAACCTCAAATTGGTGAGAAAAGCTATGTAAGGACCGGTGCTTACTGCAACTGGAACAGTAAGTGCAGTGAAGAGCAGTCCCTGAGCACCTGGGCAAGGGGGCTGAGAGAAGCTCTACCAAACAGAGTTGTGCTGAGACAGGTTTTGGAGCTCAGTAGCAGAGATTTGGACATGTGTGGGACTCAGGGCAGTTCTCACGGTGTGACATAAAGATTAGGATCAGGCTGTGATGGTACATAGTAAAGCTAGAAGATGTGTGGAGAGAGGATCACAGAATCACAGAATATTCTGAGTTGGAAGTGATCCACAAGGATGTTGTGACAGTCTGTATTTCCATGAATGCATTCATCTCCTAAAGTAATTAATGAAGGGTGATAGTTCTGTTTCATTTTAGTTCTAAGACCAGAGATGTATGATAGACTGCCTGGTGCATTGCCTACACACAGCTTGATGAGTCATCTTGCTTACTGGATTGATGGGGAAATCACTTTTGTGATGCTGCAACTTTCTATTTGCTTTATTCCTTGTTGTCCCAAGTTTTGATTTTCCCATGTTCAACAGTTTTGCCTTCCATTTCCTGTGATTTTTCTCTTTATTTTTCTCTGATTTTGCAAGCTGGGATAGAGGCCGCCACATTTTCTTAGTTTAGTAATGACTCAGGAGGTACATGGTTTCTCCTGGAACTAAAATATGACCACATTTTATTTATATTTATTTTAGTTATTGCTTTACATTTAAATATTTCTGGGGCTTTTATATTTGGTTTGGGGAGAGGTTTGTGTCTCATGAGGGTTGACTTTGAACTGAAAGAGCAAATCTTTTTGGTCACATGCATTGTTTTTGCTTGCAGGACCATTCATTTGATTTCCTCCTAGTCATCCATTTCCAAAGCATTTTGAAAGATTCTTAATTGTTGTCAAATCATTTGTGTGCAATAGACTATACCCAGCGATTCCTTATCTTTTCCTTGTACTTTGTGCCCAACAAATTCATTGGTGTTGCAGATTAGTTACTAACTTCTTGCTTGTACAGATTATTTGGAAAACAGCTAAGAACTAACTTTTTTTGCACTATATTAATTGTTCAAATTGCCACTTGAATCCTTGAATTTAGTTCAACATATTTTGACAACAACAAACACCAGCTCTCATTCTTTTGGTGGTGTGGGACAGCTAAAATTGCCAAAGAAACCAAAGTGAAATTACACTACTGCGAATTAGATAATTACATTATTTGACCAATGCAGTGCAGTTTATTCCAGATAAAGGTGTATTCAACTATTTTAAATGCAATTCTTTGTATTTCTTACACGCACTGCCTTTAATGAAAGAGAATAAAACTGTGAGCAAACAGGTCCTCTGTTCACAGCAGTGTATCTCCTACGGACTTCGGGCTGCAATTGTGAATGCTTAGCTCTTCCTAGAGTTAGATGCCTTGTGCAAGACTCCCAGAAAACTGACAAGCACATAACTTGCAACCAGCTGTAAAGTCAAATGACTTCTAAGTTGCCACATGGCATCACCACAGGAATGAACATTGCATGTGTCTAACTTGCTTCAGAGTAACTTGAGTTGGCCCCTGAGCCGTGGCTCAGTCCTGCCGACAGCACGTTCGTGTTCTTCCGCCTGTGTCGTTCAGCCTGCCCAGAAATCCCTGCCGGACTGTTACCAATACCCACCTTAGCCACAGTGAAATTAGCTCATGCCCATGAACTCATGCACAAAAGATGCAGCTGCAGCACACACATCCTGTCTGGAACAGAGGCAGGAATAGCATCCATTTCCTCAAGGTTTCCTACACTCTTCTGTGGCAAATAGTCCCAACATCTTGTTCTGCAAAAATCTGTCACATCCTGAGAGTAAGTCCATCCTGCATCCTAAACAAAGACAAGGCCTTGCAAAGTAAAACAAGGCCAGAACAAAATAACACTGGACTACATAATTTAAGACTGTCCTGAAACGTACGAGCAAGGGGACTGACATGAAGTCACAACATCAGTCTTCTAGTATTTCCTAACTTCTGACTCCTTCATTGTGCAGCACACTTAATGATTTTCTTTCATTGGTTGTGTGCCTATGATACTTAGGTGAATTGAAGAGTAAGGACTGAAGAGATGAGAGCTAATAGGAAAAACATATAGCAGAGTTAAATAGACTAACTTTAGAAGGCACATTAGCCATATACTTGGAAGAAGCTTGGTTTTGTAAAGGCCAGGATGTGAAGGGTGAAGACCTGAGGAATCTCTTGGGAGAGGGGGAAAAGTACTTAGGTATTTTCAGCTCAAGGGAAGACAAATTACAGAGGACTGAACTTTGGTTCCCAGCCCAGAACACATTGAAAGTCATCTCGGCAGGCTACAGACTGGAATAGTCCGTGAAGGATAAACAAAATTTCCCAGCTTTCCATCTGTTTGTTTTTATTATACGTACACATAGGCTGTAGAAAACTGCTGCTGAGAACAAAATCCACCTCTGGTCATTCCCAGTGATAGCCATCGAAAAATAGGAGCTGCTCTTCCAATAAAGGAAGCATCTTGTTCTGATACAATGCTAAAAATATACTGGGAGGTCACTTAAGTATCACATAGAAAATTTTCAGATTGGAAGTGGTCAGGATCATAACGATTGAAATAGGAGAGAACAATTAAATTACTAACAACCCCTCAGATTTCTTCTAGCATGATACACTCCTCTGGGCAAAAGACAGCGTTGATGCATCACAGGATTCCAAACAAACTCATTTTATCATCCTCTTTATCAGAGGTGGAATTATTTTTTAACTTTCTTTTGAAATAGCAAGGCCAATCCCAAACGGTTGGGTGCTGAGATATGGAGGGAAGATTTTCCAGGAGCCCCGTGACTCCCGCCAGCATTGGGTGGGGCTTCATTTTCCTCCTGGCAGCAGCTCTCCAGGGGGTAGTTCTGCCCCTGAAGGCTTTTCCTGGACTTTTATGGTAGGGGGTAAAGGTACTCGGGGAGGGACAATCCTGCCCCTGAACTAAGTACGGGGGCGTTCAGCTTGCTTGGCTCACACCGCCAACCCCCGTCGGCACACACGGTGATGATCAGTTTCTTAATTACAGGGTAATTCCTGGAGGCTGGGGGCAGTTCGCTGCCCCCCGCTTTGGGACTGTCGGGGCGGGGGAAAGGCTCCTGCCGCCAGCCCGGGGAGGGGGGAGGAGGCAGAACAGCGCCTGCGGCTCTAGATGGAAGTCGGTCAGAAAAGACAGACTCGCTGCTGAGGGGAAGACGTAGGCACCGCTTTATTTTTCTTCACGTGAGTCTCTTCTCCCCTGGCAGGCTTTGGTATAAAGGAAAGAGGAGTTTCAGCAGGCTCGAGCCAAATAACATTTCTGCCTAAACACCCAACGTGCTTCCTCCTACGTTTTCTCTTTCAGATAAGGCTCAGCTGAACAAGCCTTCCTCTTCAGCCCTATCATAAGCACCACCATGCGGGAACCGGGCTGGAGCTGCCAGAGGCTGCAGCAACAGCCTGGGAGGCCCTGAGCAGAAGCGACGAGTTCTGTCTTCTTCTCTGGAACGATCTGAAGATAAAATAAGCTTCTCTGTTGACAACCGGTAAGTGAACACCCCTGCTTCATAAAGTGTAGCTCTGTAAGCCCTTGCACAGGCTGAGAGGATCTTGTGGATGGTGCTTCAACCCATAGGACTGGGTACGCTGGAAGGGCTTGTTCCCGAGTTTGCCGGCGTCTCTGCCGCGGGACTTCTGACAGTTGTCGGAAGACGTTCCACGATTGGACACGATGGATCTCAGGGGGTCTTTTCCAACGTTAACCGTTCCATGATCTTCTCACCAGGCTCTTGTGTCATTTCAGACGGGAAAGCTTCCAGCTTTAACCTCATGTAGAGTCTATATGCATGCTTCCAATTTAAAATTTTCCTTCAGTTGAACGCTGATAGCCCCAGCTGCCAACTACATTGCTATTCAATGTAAATTAGCGCGTATTCAAAGGCAGACCTGGCTATTCCAATACATCAGCGTATTCCTCGGTGAAAGCATTCAAGGAATTAAAGTGAGTTTCCAGAGGGATGGAGCCTGCTCCTACAAGCCTCCTTTGACGAGAATACAATTTTAATCGGCTTTGAGAGCTGGTGAGATGAGACGTCCCAGACCTTTCCCAGAGGTTCCTGGGAACTTTCCGGGGGGGAAAAAAAAATCTAACAGCGCGGCGTAGCAGGGAGCCGGTTCCCGGTGGGGGTAAGCCCAACAGAAGCCGAAGTGCCGCCGCCCCCCGGCTTCCCGGCGGCGCTTGGATGTGCCTGATGCCGCAGACGGGCGGCCGGCGCTGGGGACCGGGGAAGAGGCCGGGCTGAGGCGCTGCCTGGGGCCGCATGCGGGGCCGGGTGTCGCCCCCGGCCGGAGCGGGGCCCCCGGCGGGCGGCGGCCGCGGGGAGCGCGGGAGGGTCCGGCGGGCGGCCGGGCGCCTCCGCACACACAGGTAGGTGGCTCCGGGGGCCGTGACGGGAGGGAGGGGGCCGCCCGCGTTTCTCCGGCCAGTCCTGGTGGGACCGTGGCGGGGGAGCCGCTCGCCTCCCCCCGCCTCACGGAGCAGCCCCGCTCGCAAGGCCGGAGCGGCGGGCAGAGTCGCCTCGGGGCCCCCTGCGGGCGTTGAGTCGCGGCGGGCGGGCGCGGCGGCGGGAGGCGAACCCGGGAGCGGGGAGGGGGGTGGGGGGCTAAGGAGTGGCGGGGCCCGGTGCTCCGGGGGTGGGCAGGGCAGGAGTGGGGAAAGGAGGTTTATGTGGACAGGACAGCCCCGAGCAGGGAGAGCCTCCCGGCGGAGCTGCCAGCGGCCCGTAAGTAAAATCACAGGGGAGATTCGTGGCTTCTGCTAAACTGCTTGGGTCCGGTAATCCCACTGTTTTCCTATGGCTGCTGGTCAGGCAGGTTCGGATAAAGGATTGTTTCCAGTGAGGGTACCGAAAGGGAGCTGCCGCTTGGAAGTGCCGAAGGCCTCGGGGAAGAACAATGGCTCTGTGGGCAGACTCTGCCTTAAGCTATGCAAATCTATTATTTGCATTTTAGGAAAGAAACCCTGGAAGTTTTATGTCCACTGCTTTTAAAATTTTTTTTTAAGTATTTGGATTATTACTTGGCAGTGGGGATGGTGTTTCTATTTTAATTACAGCAAACTGTGGGATCAGTCTTACTGTCCTTTCTCAAATTAAAATTCCCAGGGAGATGAGCAGCTGATCTATTGAGATTTGTGTCTGTAGTGCTGTTACCCAGCTGAAACTTTCTATCCAGTTTTCAGGTTTTGTCTGTCTCTTCACCCGCCTTCTACCGAGCTATTCTTGCCTATAGTGTGGTTGCAGAACTATTAAGAAAAGAATGAACTTCGTGATGGGATGAGATTATTTGTTTTAATGTGGTAATTCTATTGCAGCTGAAGTGTATAAAATATATATATAACATAATATATATAGTAACGTAAAAATATATATAATACTAGTTGTGGAGAGTGCCATGGTACTAGACTGGTCACTCCTAAACTTAAAGAACTAAATCCGGAGAGGTGTTGAAGGAAAAGGAAATGTGAATGAAGCAGGGTTTCCTACTCACTGGCAGGCAATACTCTGATCAGATTAAGTCTCAGAAGTGACATTTCTGAAAGTAAAATACCCTTCCACATATAAGATTTCACCAGCTGTGTCTTTTTCTTCTCACTTAAATAAATCTACCGATCTTTTTTCCCCAACCCAATGCAGTACCTGGTTTTTTAGCTCATCTGTCTCTGCTGAACGGAAGCAGTCCATTAAGTTACTCTTTAGGCATACGGCTGTTTATTAAAGCATCAGAATTAAAGGTGGGTAAGCCTCAGATCTCCCTGATGGTCATCTTGGCTTTAGAAAACTCTTCTGCTTGTGGGATGTATTAATCATCCCCTGAGGCTCATGAGTCTCTGAGTGTCCATATACCCCCGTTTGAAAGTAGGAGGAAAAGTTGCCTGTGGAAGCAGTAGCCACTTGCACTTGGGGAAGTGTCTGTGGGAGCAGCTGCAAAGTGTTCAGCTGGGACACTAAAACGTGCAAGCTGACATATCACAAGTACCGGAGTCCTAGGTTATAGACACATGGGGAAATAGGCCAGTGTTCTGGCCAGACCAAGGTGATTGGCAAGACATTATGTTGATATGTACTCTGTGTGCTGCTAAATAATGGCTTTAACAATTACACAGGGGAGTTGCCTCACTGAGGAGGGAAATACAGCAGGTGATGTGGTGATGGATCTCCTTCGCAGCAGCAAGTGCTTGAGATGCTTCTCCTTCACCACCTCCTCAAGACTTTTCATAGCTTACAAACAGGCAGTTTTAGGGGGTTTTCAATGATTACTTACTTCCTTATGTGTTCATTTTTGGATAGAGGCTGTTAAAGCTTATTTGTGCCATTTATGCTTTTATCTTGGGCTTGTTTTCTTTGTTAGTTTCTGGGCATGCCGTGATTAGTGTCTCTTGGTAAAAGTTTGATTTGTCTTTCCAAGACAGGTCATAAACCTGCTTTGGCTGATTTGTTTTTTCTTCTTGCCTGTTGCTTCATATGCTCCTCAGTGTTGATTCCAGTATTTTGGCCTGGAAGAAGATGCAATCAGATGGATCATTTGAAGCTAAAACTTGTGAGACCACCATAAGTCTCCATGAGGGTGTCTACACCATTGACTTAGAGGGGCTTTCGAGGAAAGGCTCTCGTTGGTTTTGGTTTGTTTTATTTTTTCCTCCGCAGTATGGCTTGAGCTGTTGCACAGGATCTTGGTTTGTTTGGCTTTGTATATTAACGTTAAGATTATTTCACTTATAAGCATGAAAGTTTGTTTTACTTTGTGTATGATGTGAGATAGTCTGCTGTGGCTCCTTATTTAGATGCGTTTTGGGAACGGGCTCGACATTACTTGAAACACCTCTTTTTACAGACAACTTTCCTTACAGATATTTGCACCATTTTAACTAAGTCAGTTGAAGAGTGCAGTGTGTTGAAGGGGAGTTTAGTTTATCAAGCTTATGACATGTAATTTGTCATTCATTCAAATAATTTATTCATCAATTTCTTTAGCCCTATAAGGCAGCTAGTAAATAATACTAGGAAACTAATTTATGGGGGTAACTGAATGTACAGGATTTTTTGCTTTTTCAGAATCTCTATTTTCTACTGTCTATTTACTTCTAATACCAGAAGCTTTGTAGCAGAATAAACCCCCCCTGAACTTCCCCTTTAATCCAGTTTCTTCTGCCCTTGCTGTCTTTTACATATGGTCACTTCTGTACTTTTTGGCAGTCTTCAAGGGAAATGAAAATAAAGCTACTCTTACGTATTATTTGCTGTGTGAATTTCTTAAAGCATTAAATCTTTCTTTTTATTCTCCTTCTACAGGAGAGCCTAAACCCTCAGCTTTTGTTGATTTGATGTGTATTGAGGTCTGGAGGAAAACAGGATGTGCAAGCCATTGGTTTCTTTATAAGTCACCTTTCAACAGTTCTCACGTTGCAGCTTAGTGTATTAATCACTGATACCAGTAGCTGCTGTTTGTACAGAAAGGTTGAAAAGTGATGGGCAGTAGTAGCTAGTATGGGCTGTGAAGCAAAAATAGGGAGCTTGTGGGTCGCATGCGGTATCACTGCCTTTTGAAAACTGGATTGAACAAATGCAGGTATAGAATGTGGTAAAGTACTCTGCAGCTCTGCTTCTTGCTGTGTTCTGTACCTATCATTTTAAAATATCATGTCCGTTTAAAGTTCATTTTGCTCAGATGGATTGGCTCTTCAGTGTTGTAAGTTGGTCATTCTTTGGTCTCGAAGGCAAAAATGAAGCCTTGGTGTCTCATGAGGAAGAACCTTTACAGCACTGTCACAGAGTAAGCAAATTGTGAGTGTCCCATGATAATAGCCAATTTGCGTGTAACTGTTCAGTTACCTCTGCTCCTGACCCCAGCAGCAGCAGTAAAACTGGAGTATGGTGTGCTAGAGCTCTCCTTTACATTCTAGCATGAGTAGGGAACCAGGAAGAGCAAGGCAAAAAAATTGAATACTTTGCACTTGCCCTGGCTGGGAAGGGAAGACTGGAAAAATAAGGAGCTACAAAACTGATCCTCCTTCCTGTTAGGAGGACAGGAATGGAGTAATCTAGGAACTGGTTTTAAGAGCGGGCAGGAGTGAAATGAGGGTCTGTCTTAATCACTGAAGCTCTTAATATCTGTTAATTTGCACTGCAAGTTTCCATTCCCCGAGCTGCAGTATTGCTTTCTTTTGGGCCACTAGCCAGTAGGAAACTTTATTTTTGAGGTGTGTGGCTAGCGGTGTTAGATTTCCACAGACTCTTTAACTCACTTTCAAAGAAATAATTTTTAGCCCTTGTTGTAAGCATAGGTCAGAAACACTGAAGTAAGGATCAGCTGCTGCGGAGCTCAGGAAAGTTCTTTGTTAGACTGGATATGCAGACTGACATTTGCTTGTAGTGGTATCCAGACACTGCTTGTTTTCCCTGCTTCTCAGAATCCTGTGACCGGAAGTGAAATGAGAATGGTGTGAGGGGCATGCCATCAGCTTACCCCAAGCTTTAGCAGAGGTAGGCAATGTGATGGCCATTTAATAGTCAATACAAAATGTGTGTGTGTGTATAAAATAAGAATTGCATCATGTGTGGGATAGGGAGAAGTCCCTTTCTCAAGGTAAGAAAGAAACTGAAGTTGTATTTTTGCCATAATACTTTTTCTTCTTTTTCTCCATGTAATTGTAGGTTAACATAGCTTCCTCCTGGGCAGCTGATTTTTGGAGGTGTGTTGTGCTGACAGTGTTTTGTCTACACAGTGACCTGTGTGAGGGAAATGATCTGTTTGGGGACAGGGACATACAAGCACCCAAGCATAATGCAAGGGAAGAACCTGCAGGTTTTTCTCGCTGCAGTGCGGAGAGAGGAACATGTTTGCTGCCCAGGAGCTGTTGTTGCTGGGTTAAACCTTGGTCCTCATTTGGCAGTTAAAATAGGTATTTCCTGTTTCTTTGAAGTTATGGAACCTGCCAGTCTGTGTCATCCACCAGTGTCACATCTGAGCACCCTAGAAACATCATCTCTATGTCTACAGTGCTTCAGGTAGTCTGAAGTTGATGTGTGAGATCAGGAGGAGGTTAGTGGTGTAGATAGGAGATACGCTGTAAGGTTTGTTTGAATACAGCATTTGCACAAGATGAAATGGAGCCATAATAATAAATCCACTTGGTGAAGCATGGGAACAAGTTAGGATTTGTCCAGACTGCTGAATGTGCACAAGGCTTGCTGGCGTGTGGTAGCTAGTCTTGATTGTGCCCCTTGTGTAGACAAGTTATTGCCTTCTCATTTTATAGCTGGGAAGAGACTGGGTTTGATTTTTTTTTTTTCCTGCTGGAAAGTTAAAGGAAAACTACAGCTAGCATTGCTTGCATAAATGTTTTGCAGTATTGAATAAGGTAGGGTGACACTTGCCTCAGCTGAGAAGCTGGAATGCTCTACAAGCGTGTCCTTCACCCCCTCCCAGTTTCATAACCACCCATGGCAGTTTTAATTCTTCATTCTCAGAAAGTTGAGATGCGTGGGTATATGTGGACAAAGGGAATGAAACTCAAAATGTCCATGACACGCTGTCCCTAAATAGCATCTCCTTCTGTTGCTGGTGGAGACAGAAGTGGGCTAGATGGATATTGGTCTGACATAGCAGTGTTCGTTGTGCCTTCATTCTCACCTTGTGCTGTGGAGCACAGGCCAGGTGTGTAAACTGGGTTTTGAGTAGCCAGATAATTAAAATACTGATCAGTGTACATACGATTTGTGCAGTTTCTCAAGACTGACTGCCTTTTCTTGCAGTACATGTTAAGGAAATAATGTTATTCTATTTTCATTGAAACAATTCGAATGGAGTAGTTATTTTCATTCTTCTGGGCTAATGGCTCACTGTAAATTGTTTTCAGCTTGGGGTGTTGGTTCCTAGATGGCTTAGCCTCAAACCATAGGTTTTGTGTTAAAGATTTCTAACCTAAATTGAAAATACTGTTCAGAGCTTTTTAGAAAGAATGTAAAGTGAGATAGAATATCCGTCTCATTCTTCAATTTTCACGGATAATATTTTCTATAATAAATACTGGCTAGTGCTGAAGTGACTTTTTTTGGAGCAGAGTGACTGAATTCAGCTAACACTACCTGTCAAATGATTGAAAAGTGTATTTAAAATCTCAGACTTCATACAACTGTTTTGGGAAATTCGGACAATTACATGTTTGTGCAAGGCATTTCAGAATTCGAGCACTTCTTTTTTTTTCAGTGGCTAGGGGCTCTTCTAATACCTCTACCACACAGCTGTGTGACAAGATCTAATCAGACCAGATTTCTCATGTCTTTCTGTATGAACTTTCTGATCTTTATGAAAAATGAGTTTACGGGCTTTCTTTGTTCTATCCAGCTGGGTGTTTATTTTTGCAAAACTTGTGGAGGTCTCAAACACATTAAGTCCCTAATCTACTCTCACGTTTGTCTGAAATCAGCCAAAGGGGTTCAAAAGTTCTATAGGGAAGGAAAGCAAGGACATGCGTGTATGCATACCAGGGTACGGTTGTATAAATCTCATTTCATGCTGAGAACACATGCAGTAGAACAGAACAAAAAGCCTTTTACTGTATGGCATTTCATGCTCTAATGGAGTTCTTCATCGTCTGTGGCATGAATGGCAATCTGATAGGACATGATGATGCTGGAGGCTGAGCTGGATTTGGCGTGGTCAGGGTAGCAAGAAAAGATGTCAACAGGCAACACAGCAGGTGCAGTGTGTCTTGCTGTAGAGAACTTCAAGTTTTATGCTGAAGGAAATATCAGACTTTGTGTTTTGTCACTGGTGCAGCATGGGCCAGTTTAGTTATGGGAGAGCAGATCTGTGCCATGAAATTCATTGCCCTGATGTGACTTCACAGGGAGGTGAGTCTTGTCTTGTCTGAGTTTACTGGTTACTCTCCTCTTGTCAGAGGAGATACTCCCACATGCAGCCCTGAGCATATCTAATGCTCAGATGAGGTAGGGAAGAATAGCTAATCTGTTTAAAAATACTTCAGTCCTCAAGAAACTCCTCTTCATTTTGCTGTAGCATTTAAGGACAGCAATGGACAGCAAAAACCAGACTTGAATTATAAAACAAACTGGTGGAGGGAGCTGTGATATGCAGGAGAAGGTACTGTGTGGAGCCATTGCTGCCGCAGAGACCAAGGCTGCGTGTCTGCAGCCTACCCTCAGTTTCCTGCCTGTCTGCCACTGTACCTCTGCTCTCAATCTGGGCTTCCAGGCATTTTGGCAACCCCAGCAGGAGGGCTGTGAGACCTGCAGGGAGGATGTACGGGTGGAGTGACGCACACCTTTGACTCCCCTCAGCTTTAGGCATGACTGTCCTTTTCCAAAAAAAAAAAAAAGGCAAACAGAAACAATACATCAGTTTTCAGTTTTGGGGGAGGAAATGAGTTCTGTTTAGCTTTCAGTGACGATTGAGGTCTGAAAGTCCTCTAAATGGCTGTCTCTCTGTAGCACTGAGAAAAGCATATAAGCTTTCCCAGCATGCTGTACTGAGTTAATGTAGGCAGCTTTCCTCCCAGACAGATGGCAATTGAAGATTACCATCAGATATAATTAGCTTTCCTCTTGCATAGGTAAAAAAACTGAAGTGCATAATTCAGGGCTACGAACTGCACTTTAAGATGAATACCCACTAAAAGTTTTCACTGCAGTATGGACTGTTGTATTGTTTTATTGCTCTGAATACACAGAAATACGAAAATGAACATGTACAAGCTTTTCTGTAAGTCGCTGAATTCTGTTACGGCAACTAATTGTTGCTCTGTGAAGAATTCCAGTTCCGGTTTTATGTCTTTTAGCCTGCTCCTTTGTCCTTTGTTTTTATTATTAATTTGATTTCAGTTTTGTTTAAGGAAACACACAGTGAATGATACTCTAAATGCTGGAGTCAGATGTGCCTTCATCTTTTTTCGCCTTGGAAAGCTCACTACCTTAGAAACAATTTATCTTTTTTTTTCATATTTCACACATGTGGACTTGCTGGTAAGCTTTTCCATTCAGAGATGATGTGAGGACTTTACACACTGTGTTAAGTCTTTCACAGGACTGTGTTTTTCTACTATGCTATATATCTTGTAGCTCTCAATCCTCAGGATATGCACTACTTGGATATTGCATGTGGTAGCTTTTCCTGGTTTCACATGTAAGAAAGAAAGCCTTTAGGGGATCAGATACAGGCTGTGATGCAAACTGCACAACAGTTCTTTGTGAGCTCTGAAACATTTTACATCCACAAAGTATTCTCACGATTATGAAGCTGCTCATTAGAGCTTTTCTTATGGGTGGTTTTGTTGTTATTGTAAATAATGTTATTTGAGTTTTAGTGCTAAGAAAACAAAGCTGTGTATAAAGAAGGCTTTTGGAAATAGCCTAAATGTTTACAATATTCAAGCTTTTCCGGTTTGGCACTGTCAGTTTGGGATTAGTTTTCTTATGGTAGTTAGCACTGAAGTTTTGTATTCTGATTAATTTTCGTGGTCCAAAGGCAATGTGAATGCATTCATTGGGAGCACTGGGAAGTGTTAGGCATTAACATTATCAGAGAAGCTGCTCAAACTGGTGGTGTCCTGCAGATTTCTTCTGAGCTGGCAGGATCCCTGCCGTGAGAAGCTTCCAAGATTTTGTAGTAGTGTGGGGTAAGTGCTACCACTTATCTCCATTTTCCTCCCTCCCTGACTTAATTTAGCTTTACACTTTTCACTTACTTGTTTTACTGCATTCCTGAGAATCTCAGAGTTCTGGTTGGCACAGATGCATCGCAGCAGATTGACTTGAAGAATTTGCTACTGGGGTAAATTGCATCACAAACAGCTGGGGACTTACGGGGTTTTTTTGGCTGTTGGTTTGGGGTTTTTTTGGGGTGGTGATGGTATGTTAGGTGGTTTTTTTCCATCAGCAGTTGAGGCAAGAGGGAGCAACACAGCAAAAATGAGGAAAGAGACTATGTTTGGGGCTCTGACTACAGACATGCTTTGCATGTTATTTAAATGAAAATTAAACTGTTCAGTTTTGTATGCTGGCCAGGTGCAAGTTCACACCTATTTTCTGGGCCTCTTAATCCACACAAACCTGCATCGTGTAGCCTGTTCCTTTTTAAAACACAGTAAAATATGGGCATTAAAAATTACAGTAAAAAGAGCTGTGGCATCTGATGGTGGCACTCCTAGGGTATTTGAAATTTATCATGACTGGGGTTTGCAAACGCTGCTGTGAAAACTAGTTACACAGAAAGCACCTGTGTGTGTTTAGGGACAGATTCTGACACCAGTACAGATCAGGATTTATACTGTTACAATGAAATGAGAGAATAGTCTGATCTACTTGGGATTTATTGTCTGTGTAGATGGGGAGCGTTTTATTCTTCAGCTGCTGGTAGTGAAGCTGGTAAATCAGCCCTCTTTTATCCTTCAAAAAACAAAAAGCAATGAAAAACCCAGCACGTTATTCCCTCTGCCTCACATTTTTCTTGTGAGTGGGTTTTGGTGTTGTGGGGGGTTTTTTATTTTATTTTTTAAAGTTTGTTTTGTTCTGGTTGGTTTTTTTGTGTGTTTTGTTTTGTTGAATTTGGAGGGGGGGGCATTTATTTTAACCTAATGTTGAAATCTGTTCTTTATTTTCCCCTGACTGGTAGATCTAGTTCTATAATTCAAGCCATTTTAGTGAGAGCTGAGGTTAAATCACTAGTTCCAAGTCAGCCAGGATGTTTTGGATATCCTAGGCATTGTGAGAAGACAAAGTGTGCCTTGTTTTAAGGTGAACTTAATGCTGTAGTGGGTGTGCACGTATAATAAATACAGATCAAATTTTCTGGTTGGACCTTTATTTATTTAGATTGATCATAGTTCCTGGAGGAAAAAATGGTGAGCCGGATATGGTTTGTAACTGGACTCTTTCGAAACCTGACTAATTTGCCTATTTGCAGCCATTTCTCCTTCCACTTTTTCCCATCTTTTCTCTCTGGGAAACCTGAGGAGGATTGATCGTTTGACCTCAATCTTCTGACTCTGCAGGCACTTGCAGACAAAGAACAGTGGTATGTAATTGGTGCTGTACTGGGTTGCATATCTTTCTATTAATAATGTATTTTTTCAAGGATTGTGTTGTATGTCTGTGGGTATTTCAAGGATTGTGTTTTGTGTCTGGGTTGTTTTAAAAGGGAGTGAAGAAGCAAAACAACTCAAAATCGTGGTGCTCTGTTCCTTTCAGGAAGAGCTGCTCAAGTTGACTGAAACCTTTCAGTTCTGCAGGTCAGAGTACAAGAAGAAAATGACCTGAACTCTGACCCCCAGAACGTGTTGTAAGAAGAGCTGAAGGGAAAGGGGAAACAGACCGGGAAGGAACAGTGTTGTCACCACAACATGCAGGAGGAGCTGCGTGGATTTATAGCACCCCTTCTTTGTTTCTTCGTTCTTTCATGTATTACACTGACACCTATGATGTATAATATATAAATAGCAGCCTGTCTTAGGCTGGCTAAAGGTTAATCTGGGAGAGCGTAACAGGGCTGGAAGAAAAAAAATCTATCAGCTAAGGTTGTATTACTGACTTTAAAGGAGTGTTAATATTTTTTTAAAGGTGTAGTTAGGACTGGATTTGTTGTGTTCGGTTAAAGCTTTGGGAATTCAGGAAGCAGGGCTATCTATGCGCAGCTCATACTTGTGTTTGACTCTGCATACCCAGCTGAGCTTTTGACCAAACCCCAAGTAATTGTTTGTGTACTGCACTGTATCTCTGTGGCTGCTGGCCATGACAGGAGCTGCTCGTCTGTGTTCAAGTACACAGGAGGAAGAAGGAGGGAAAAGAAGTGAAGTGTGTTGATGGAGAGCTGTAGAGGAACGGGACAGGGAAAGCACATGGAAATGTCTGTTCCCAGCTTATGTGTGCCTTTGCATAAATTGTCCTCTTTCTTCTTGTCCCCCCTCATCTCAAGGCACAAAAGCAGGCAAGAAGCTGAGGCTGTGGACTCGATCTTACTCTCGACTGTAATTATAAGCAAGGTTTCTGGAAATCTGTGATACTTACAAAGCACCAGTTAGATGAGAATCCAGTAGTTATTATTGTTCTCCTTCTGCTCAAAGCCGAAAGTTGGATTTGGATCTGGCCAGGACTGACTTTTAAGCTTAAGTTAGCAGTGTATAACTGTGTGCCCATTATTGGAATGAGTCCTAAGACATTTTGGAACATTACAGAATATTTTGTTCTATCTTGGAGGGGAAAATAATTAAACCAACATTTACCAGCTGAAAAATACCAATCCAGCTATCTCTTTTATGCTTGCAGTTTTAATTGTGTGTCTGCCCCATGCCATGGAGCGTGCTGTCATCTTGAGCTGGTGCCAGGGATCCACACTGCACTGTGATAATCAGCCAGAATACTAGCTTGGATCTCAAGGGTGGCCTAGCAACCCTGTGATAGCCCCAAGCTGGAGTTGACATGTTCTGCCTCTCAGCAGGGCTAAAGAACTCGGCTTCAGACAGTTCGCTGAATACTGCTCCTATTTGAGGGCCATTTCAGTGATAGCTAATGCCTGTGCTCCCTTGTATTTTGCTCATCATGGTTTTCTGGCAGGATGCACTGGCTAATGCTTTGTACTTCTGTTTTTCATCTGTGGAGCTAGTATTTCATGTCAGTATAAGTGACATTAAGTTTTGCATTGGTAGGCCCAAAAGTGATATCTCTGTGAAACAATGCACGTAATTGTTTGTGGTACCTCAGAGAACAGGATCACAGCATTTTTTTTGCAGCCAAATTGGGAACTGTTTCAGTAAGCTTTAAAAAACTTGTAAGTTGATGTAGGCTTGTACACATGGCTTTTTGCTTTCCAAGAAACAGTCTGATGACTGCATGCAGCCTCTCTTTCTCTCTGGACTTCTAATTCCTTTCTGATTCTGCCCCCACTGGGGGGTACCTGTAAGAGCTCCTGGGTCCTCAGGCAGAGGCAGGGAAGAGGATTGAAAAAGGAATTACACCACTGAACAGATGATACCTTCTTTTTATCTAGTGCAGTAAGAAGGGAGTCTGAGCATGGTGATGAGACTATAAGTAAGGACCTGCAGGCCTTTTGCAGCTTTTGCCAAACCCCTCTGTATTGATGACCTGTTGTCTTGGAAAGCTACAGACTTGTGTTTTTTCAGATCTTGTTTGAAATATTGAAGGTCTTAGGTTTGGCTAGAACAACCCCCCATATCTGATCCCTTGCATTTAAAAGGTGTGATGGGAACGAGGCAAGAGTGTGGAGCTGGAGGTAAGGTTTGGAGGGCTGTAGGTGCTATGTTGTCTGTAGTGCGCAAAACAGAGAGGTGAACTATGCTCTTCCCTGGGCCTGCCTGCAGCCTTTGGGAAGGGAGCTAACCTTCCTCTTCCACCAGATGTACTGTCTAGGTAAATTAGTATTAGAGGGGGTGAAAGTACAATAGATTTAACCGAAGAGTTTCTGAGATTATAAATACGTCTGCAGAGTCTCAGGAGGGAAAGTGATGCAGAGATCTTGTAGACTCTGGACAGAAGCAAACTGAAATCATGATCATCAGTAAAAAATACTGATGAAGTTGCTTTTTCTTTCTGCTTGACCCAACGGGCAGTTATGCAAAATACCGGTGTCTATTATTGAAAGATAAAAATGGAATAAAAGAATCTTGAACTGTCCACAACGTAATAAATGTGTTGCTGTCTCTTGTGGTACAGAATATGTTTCACCATTAGCAGGATGATGAAACGGAGGGAAACAAGCACTTAGGCCCTAAACCCCATCTATTGCAGCCTGTCCAGAATTAGTGTGCAGCTGCACAAGAGGTCAGAGACGGGCACGGCTCTATTCTGCGTCTCCACAGTAAATTGACATCAACAGAGGCCACATTTCTGGCTGTAGGAGCTGATAAAGAACAAAGATTGACTAATTCTATTAAGCATCTCTAGTACTGTGACATCAGATCTACTGGATATCATTGCTTGCTGTTGGGTACTTGGAGAAAAGATTATCTTGCTATTTCTTTTCTGGCTTGCAGTAGTTGGAGAAAGAGGAACTGAGAGGGGAAACATTAGAAACTTCGCTTACCAGAGAGAAGCTGTGTTAGGAGAAAGACTGTCTATTTTTTTCAGTTACCTGGGTACTGTGGAAGTAAAATGGGTGGTTTGGTGTGCTCTTGGAGAGGAAGGTGGCTTTAGTTTTCATGGTTAGCAAATTGTTCCTCTACTCTTTAGCCCTATGTTGTTGGAAGAGATTAGGGCAGAAAGTGTCTTATCTTCCAGTGCAGTGAATAACTTTGGCAGCTGTTACTTATGTGTGTGGTGTGATGGTGGAAGTCCTTAGTGACATTTTGACAAAGTAAAACCTTAGTTTTTTAGTATGGTTTGTACAGGTTTTCAGGAACAGGAATAACGGCTTTGGTTTGGTGTGGGGCAGAACAGGTTAACAAGATTCTCTTCCGATTGCAATACTGTTGAATGTACCATTTCAAAACCAAGTCTCTGTTGCTGGAGACTTAGAAATCTAGTTTTAACTCAGAGCCACTTTGCTAGGATAACCCAATACATCTTGTTTAAATAATATTTCTGAGGATTTTTTGTTTCTTAAAGTCAAAAAGAACATTGGAAACGATGAGAATTTCAGGTGCGTGGGAGTGAGGGAAAGCAGTAGACTGACTCAGCCACTTTAGTACCTCTGAGACTCTGTGGCAGTGCTGTTGTGTAGTCTCTCTGCAGCATTCCCTCCCTGAAGAGGGGTAGAATTAATGAACTATGCAATTACGCACATACTTAGAGCAAGAATTGGAAGAGTGAATGATGAGTAGTGTTTAGATTTGGCAGAAGAAATACATGTATATGTGCCATAATGTGCTCGCGTTTTGACAGCTTAACTTGAGAAAGATGACAACATGAGAACTCCTTCCTCGGTTATCCTTTTGCTGCATAGCTGTTTCACCAGGCATATGCTACATCATGACCAAAAGGAAGCAGTGCTGCGGGACTGGTGGTCACAAGCAAACCCACAAAATACTGACTACATCTTAAAAATCCTGATGTTTCTTTTTAAACCTCTACTAGGTTTTATGTGCTTTTTCTGCTGTCCCTTTAAATTTCAAGGTCCTCTCAAAGCATGGTTTCAAGCTTACTTCCTCCCCCACAACTACAAGAGCTAGGAATTTGAGGTCCCAGTGAGCTGAAATTTTCAGGCTGTCACTTAATTGCAGCTGCAAGAAGTTATGTGGTTTTGTGACAGTTTATGGAGCTAAGATTGTTTTAAGCTGCATAGTATTTAATTTAGTAGTAACCATTTTATAGTTAATCCTTACTAACTCTTCAGGTTCTGAGATAGCAGCTCATACCAGATACCACACTGTACTAGAATAAAGCCTAACGGTAAGTAGCAGTGCAGCTCTGACAAGGACGGGGGTTCCCTGCTTCCACCAAGGGAAGAAAATATTAGTCTTATGTAGCTAATTGATCATATACCCAAATGAGTGTTTCTGGTGGGCTGACGCGAGCTTTGGACGATCTGTCTGTCAGTAGGAGATGCAGGCTAATCTCTGAGGTCTTCCTAATATCATAACAGAGTCAGTTTTGTCTAATCCTGTAGTTGTAGCTCTGCTTTGGGGGAAGCGGGGAAGTTGACCCACAGAAGTTGGCTTAGATTACTATTACAAAATGCCCATCAATTTTTTGTAACACTTATGCATCCTATTGCTTGCTTTCAGAAAATTGACCAGCTTAACACCATGATCGTCAGGCATAGTCGTACTGGATTTCTTGCTCCTTTAGTTGCGTGGAAAGATCACTGTACACTTTGAAGAAGGAGGAGGGAATTGAATAGTTGAGTTCCAGCTTTGTCCTCCTTGTTTTGGTTAACCCTGATTAACATTGACCTAACATGATCTCTGTCATTTGGGTTGATGGTCTTAAATCAAGATGCTGGCTATTGTGCTGAAATAAATAAACTGAAATGGAACTGTCATTTTACATCTGAACGGTGTCTTCTCAATTCCACATTTTCTTGTGTCTCCTACTGTGGGAATTTTCTAGTGCAATGTTTGCACCGTGGGAGTTTGTTTTCCTTTGATTAATTTTCTATAATATTCAGCTGTTTTAAAATGGGAAGGGAGAGCTGGAAGATGCTGTCACCATTAAAAATACACCCAGAATAATTTCTTCTGTAAACAAGGCAATGGTTCTGTTTACTAAACCAGATTAGGAAAGTCTTCACTAAGAAGACTGACTGTCTTTCTTGGCTTCAGAAGTTTCTCTTCAAACACAGAATGAAGCTAGGCACTGGGGGATGGGATGGTGAGAAGACACTTGTATAATTAAAGACCATTTTATGCTTCTAAGGGCTGAGTTAGGTGCGCTCTTAATGACGGGTTGTTTGGAGCTGGGGTGGACACATTATCACCTGTGTGCCAGGCTGGGTGTCCTACATAAGACACTGGAAGTTGTTACAGATCCCTTGTGATCCTTTTTGAAGAGTGATGCTGACTTCTGTTCTCTTGTTTTAATGATTTTTTTTCCAGGCTGTATGAATATTTTTGTAAATACTTTGCGAGTGAAACAACTTCTTTTCCCCTCTGTAACTAATACTGTTATGAATAATATTTTTGATTTTAGTAGACCCTTTATGGGCTGCTTTGCTGTGTTTTTTCTCTGTTCTGTAGCTTGGTCTGACTCTTCAGCAAGGTTCTTTCTTACATTGAAGTCAGCAAAATCAGTTTAATCAGTTGTTAATTTAGCAACTTTATCTGAGGAACTGGTTTGTTATGTTCTGTTCAGCTGAAGTTTGTGTTGATTGAATTAGGGAGTAGAAGGTAAACAGTTGATTTTCACTTCAGTGGGATGTTTCGGGAAACCTTTTCCAAGCGGGAGGGGGTAAAAATACTGATAATGAGAGGGAAGAAACAACAACTAGAGAGAGTGCAGTATCTTTTTCAAGTAAATAATAGCGTCACTTAAGTTGGAAAAGACCTTTAAGATCATGAAGTCCAACCATTAGCCCTGCACTGTCATTTCCACCACTCAGCCATGTCCCCAAGTGCCACATCTAGACATCTTGTAAATACCTTCAGAGATGGTGACTCAACCACTTCCCTGGGCAGACTGTTCTAGTGCTTGACAACCCTTTTAGAAAATGTTTCTCCTAATAACCCAGTGTAAACATCCCCTGGCACAACTTGAAGCTGTTTCCTCTTGTCCTGGTACTTGTTGCCTGGGAGAAGAGACTGACCCCCTACCTTGCTACAGCCTCCTTTCAGGTAGTTGTAGAGAGTGATAAAGTCTCCACTGAGCTGCTGCTTCTCCAAACCCTTCACCCTTCTCTGGACTTGCTCTAGCACCTCAGTGTCAGTCTTGTAGTCAGGGGCCCAGAACTGAACACAGCATTCAAGGTGTGGCCTCACCAGGGCCAAGTATAGAGGAGTGATCTCTTCCTTCATCCTGCTGGCCACACCATTTCTGATCCAGGCCAGGGTGCCATTGGCCTCCTTGACCATGTGCGCACATGCTGGATCTTGTGCAGCCACTGTTGACCAGCACTCCCAGGTCCTTTTCCATTGGGCAGCTTTCCAGCCCCTCTGCCCCCAGCCTGTAGCACTGCATGGGGTCGTTGTGACAAAAAGTGCAGGATCCAGCACTTGGCCTTGTTGAACCCTCCTATGGTTGGCCTCAAGCACATTGATCCAGCCTGTCCAGATCCTTCTGCAGAGCCTTCCTATCTTGCAGTTGATCAACTTCGTGTTACGTGCAAACAGACACGATGCACTTGATCCTCTTGTCCAGACCGTATCTTGTCTTTACAGATCCTAAACAGGACTGACCTGAGCCCTAGGAACCCCGCTACTGACTGGCTGCCAGTGGGATGTAACTCTATTCTCCACCCGTATTTGGACTCAGCCAGCTTTTTACCCAGGGGAGAGTACACCCATCCAAGCCATGAGCAGCCAGTTTCTCCAGGAGAATGCTGTGGGAAATGGTGTCTAAGGCTTTACTAAGGGCTAGATAGACAATATACACAGCCTTTCCCTCATCCCCAATGCAGGGCACCCTGTCATACAAGGAGATCAGGTGGGGCAAGCAGGGCCTGCCTTTCATAAACCCACGCTGCTGGGCCTGATCCCTCAGTTGTCCTGAGTGTGCCATGTGATGGCACTCAAGATGATGAGCCAGTTGCTGTTAATGACACTTGACTGAACCTGGTAGCTGAGTTTTCCTGTATTCTTGCAGTTTTAGGGAAGGACTCTTACTGAATTACGGAGATTGCTCTACAAGTTGAGAGTGACTGTCAAGACAAATTTGCAGTGACCCATCAAGAAGAGTCAAGGGAATTGGAGCTGAAGGGAGGCAGTCCTGCTTCCCAAGGAGGGAAGAAAGGTTGAAATTGCAACAGCTGCAGCGTATGAGTATTTCATGCGGAACAGAGCAGGATACCCTGTAGGATATACTTAAGGTTGATGGATTCTGCCTTGTTCATTGCATGACTTTGTTTCTGGTGGACACTGTTATAAAACCTCATTTCTAACTCTATAGTTAGATTCTGGTGAAAGTTATGAGTGGAAAAAGAAGGAGGAAGTAGCGGCCTGTTGCACTCAAGTAGTTGTGACACTGTTGGATATTTCTTCAGGGGTGAAGAAATGCGAATGGCAGCAATTTGCTTTTCAATTTCTAATAACAAGAAGGCTCTCTAGTAGTTTTTTGGCCTTCAAGATGGGCTCTTAAGATATTACTAGCATAAAGCACATTGCTATAAGTCACTGAGACTATATCCACCTTGAGTTTTATTGCCTTAGGGTGCTTAAAATAACAGCAATTTTAAATACTCTAAAAAGCAACATGGACTTAAAAAAAAGAAAATTAAAAAAGCAAAAAACTGAGCCATAGAGGCCAAGGTTCTGCTCTTGGAAAATGAAGCAGTATGTTTGGATATGGCTTGTTTTGATGGACAGCTGTTTGTTAAGTTCACTTTAAAATAGGTAAGTAGGTGTACATTCATTGTATGCTTTGACTCTGCTTATCATGATGATGGAGAAGTGAAAATACTAGAAGGCTATAGCTCTCAAGTAAATTTCCACAGTAACTTGGGGTCAGAATGACTGTTTTGGACTTTCACAAGATTAAGCAACAGCAGTTCATTCATAGCTACTGAAAAGGGAGCTCACTGTGTAAGATGTGAGCAACACAGAAGTTGACTGTCCCTCAGTGTGTCTTGCCAGATACATAAGTTTCTGACATTTCTCTGGTTTTCTTCTACTAAACCGTGCAATGAGGTGCAAACTGTATTTGAAAAATGAATGCTTTCTCTGATATTCCTCCATAACTTTGTAAGCTCAACAGATGGGGTCCTAACTTTTCTTCCCCACTTCGCAATGTGTGAAAATAACATTTTTCTGTCACTTGAGCAATGCAGTTCAGCCTGTGTCAGGAACTGAAGAGTATGCAGGCATAAGCAAATAGTTTCAGTGCAGCTTTAAATGTCAAAACTGGACTTCAAGAACATTCAGTGATCCTAAAAAAAACCAGTGGAAATTTGTGGCAGCTTGTACTCTGTTCTGTTTCGTCAACATCAGCCTATCTGCCTCCTGCAAAGTGCCAATGCTTGTTTAACTCTGTAATTATGGAAACTGATAGTGTGTGGGACAAGAAAGAGGAGAAGTGCGGGTACCTATAAAGGCCAGCTGGTTTCTTTGGGCTGGCAGTGGACAGAAAAGAGTTCCTACTCTCACGTGTCTTCAGAGAGAACCGAGAGTGAACCCCTCTCAGTGCTTCTGTGCAGACCACACACACATGGTAGGTGCAAAGGAGCATTCAGCTCCTGGCACTGGGTCTTTGTGTGAGAAATCAAAGTGGAGTGATCACCTGTCAGACCTGTGGTGGTGGAGAATGGCTGTAATAACAATAACTTTCTTTTGTAGATTTCCGGATGCTTTAGAAAAGTTTATGTATTAGCTCATCTTGTGCTTCAATTTCTTGTTTCATTTTTTTTATGTTTCAGGTCCATCAGTCATGAAACGAATTCTTCTGGTTTTTATCCTGGCTGCTGCTGTTATGTATGGTATCCTGCATGGAAATCTGTGGAGAAATAACCTCTACTGGTATGGTGATGCTTTGTTCATTTAGAATATGGTGATGCTTTGTTTATTTAGAGTGAACCTCCTGGCTGTGTGAGAGATACGGCTTGAGTTGCTGTGTTGCTCCATAAGTGTTTACTAGTAATCAACATTAATTGATTGCTACTCTGTGTGTGTGTTGTGGTTGAGGTTTTTTGTACTCTGAGGGAATCAGTATGATTGTTCTGTCCTGTCACCTGTTCTCTTGTGTCACTTTTAAACCTAGTAATCAATTTGAGCCTGGTTGTATGGAAAGGTCAGGACCTCAGTGATAGGGAGCCCCACTGAGGTTCATAAAAATAGGTGTTCAGGGGAGGAGATACATGACATGTAGAAATGAGGTGTTTGTGTCTCCCTCCACTCCATGTGCGGTTAGTGTTAGTTTGTTCCATTAAATGTCTTATAAGTGACGTGGGAGAGGCCTTTTCCACACATGGGAATAACTGCAGGTGCAGGGGACACCTTTTGAAAGGCTGAAATCTGTTGAGGCCCAGCAGCAGCACTTGTGGGCAATGAGCCTTCACTGGTCTAGGCTCATGGGACAAGTGGCTTGGGCCCTAAAATTCAGAGTGCTTATTTGAACAAGTGGAGTTTCCATTGGTCTTTGCACAGCTGTGACCAGGACTGACCAGAGTGTTATGAAGTTAATAGTGATAGTTTTTTAAAAAGTAGTGGTTGGTGTGCTCCCTTTATCTTGTTTATAGCATACAATTGATACGAATAGCTTTCTGTTGTGGTTTCTGTTTACAGCAAACCACAGTGTTGTGACATTTCCCTTTTTGCAGGATTAGCTTTTATGGACAGACTTCCTCTGTGAGGGCTTCTCCTTCCTATGTGACTAGTGGAGTTACAATCAGTTACAATCAGTAAGTTCAGCAGTTGAGTATTCTTGTGGTGGGATTTGTTTTTTTTTTTTTTTTAAATTTTGGTTTGGTTTTGGGCAGATGGGAGGGATTGAGGCTAAAATCTGTAGCTTTGTTCATAGGCTCACTACTCAATTGGTTATTGTACACCTGTGTCCAGTGGCTGTTTCTGTTACGAACACAATGGTAAGGTGTCTGTCAGAAAGGAATTTGTCCATGTCGTGTTTCTCGTGTTTGTTTAATATCTATGGCCACTTGCAATGACTGTAACAAGAAGTGAATTGTTGGAAGGACATTGGTTTACAATTTTCAAATTTCTGCAATTCTGAGTTATACCTGGATAAAGTTAGCACAGCTCAGAGGGCAACTTCTGTGCTTAAAATTCATTAAACCAGAGGTGTTTCACTTGCCATGTGCAAGTGCATGTGTAAGCAGCTCTTGTGCTCGTGAATTCCTGCAGTTAGGTTTGTGGGACTAATGTGAACCAGTGCTAAAATTTGAAAGCAGAACTCTGTTCTCTCTGAAGCTCTCCTGCAAAATGGCACTTGTGAGGCTGATGCTGGGAAGCAACAAGGTGGCCGGCTGATAAATTTCACAGGGTGCTTTCTCAATGTCAGTATTCACATGACAACTTGAGATTACCAAAATCAATTAACCTTCATGGTCTGTTTGGCTTGTGGTTCTAATGTGGTTTCATCCTTCTGTTCTTAATGCAGCCCAGATGCATATGCTGCTCACACTGAACTTTACCTTCCTTCTGGGCTTCATATTTGTGATTAATTGGGCTAAATCTCCAAGCAGGAATGTGCTTAGAAGTGTCTTAGCCTTATTATTACTTATCCCCAAAGAATCTCATTTTCCTTAAAGTACCCCATGTAGTGCTGTCTGTTTCCCTCACCAAACAAGACTCCATCTCCTCCTTGAAGAGTGTTGGGGATGCTATCTTGTATGGCTGCAGGGGCGATTGAGCCCAGGAGTCCTGCTTCTCTGGAGGTGGGCCTGAGTTATCACTTAGGTTTTATGCCTCCTTTGATACTTGAGCAAGGGCAGTCACAGCCCCTTCGGAGCAGCACTGTGAGATAAAAGCCTTTACTAGTAAAAGTAATTGTGCTGCAATGAGAAAGTTCCATCTTTATAACACAGATAGAGGGAGAAATCTTGGTGTGATCTTAAATCAGCTTTTACTAATTTGGTTTCTCCCAGTTTCCCCACCTTGTTTCTGCTACCCATTCCTGTTCTTGCTATTTCTTTGAAATTCTTTTGCAGGTTGCCACCTACAGCTGTGGAGAGAAGGAGCACGCTGGACACTTGTCTCCTGAAACCAGCATTTGAATCTTTGCTGGGGTGAGTCTTCTGTGGGAGTTGAGGAGGGCAGGGAAAGGCTGTGCTCATTGAGGTAGATCTGGGCTATTTACACATTTTGGAGCAAACACTGAGTAGTGCTCTGAGAAAGCTTGGAAAGATGTTTAGACCAAGTCCTGGCAGAAGGAGTCTTAAACCTCTGCACGGACACCATGGCTTTTTTTTTCTCCTGGTACTTTTTGTACACAAGAAAGTGTGGCTATAATTTTAGCGCTATTGGGTTCTTTAAAGAGTGTGGAAGGATGTAAAATTTGTCCCACTCAAAGCAGACCTGTAGTCTGAGTTTTGGTTAGCTCCTGGTCCAGTGAGGTGGTTGTAATTCCCTCACCCATGGATTGTGCACAGGCTGACTGTGTGTTGGGCACAGCAGGACAGCTCTGGTGTTCATCAAAGGGGCGGGAATGGACTCAGAGATGCACAGCAAGAAGATGCAAAGCTAGGACAGAGTCTTGCGCATTTCTGTAGCTTCTTTACAGAGACAGTTTGCATGAGCTGAAGATCTTTTCTGTGCACTTTGATAATGGCCTGGGGAGGTTGAAAGGATTTCTAACCTCGCAGAATTATTTATTGGAAGGGAACCAGAGCTAGAAGAGCTGGAATTAAGAATCTCTTCTCAGTAGGTAAATTATTTATTATGTCTAAGCTTACCATCTGCTTCTGAACAGCAAGACAAGTTATTAAATTTAATGTGTTTAGTGCATTGTGTCTTAAAGCTAGTTGGTTTTGCTTAGTTAAGCTACGGCCCGGTTCTTAGTGTGTGGGCTGTGGTTTGTTGTTCAGTTTTTTTTTCCCTTTTTACTGTTAGTATCTTCTGAATACATGGAACTTAAAGAGTGAGATGCTTGATTTGTGAAACTGAAAGGGAAGGTTTTCTTAACAGCTATTATTCTCGATGGAAAAATAAGTCACGTGCTGACTGGGGGGTTTTATGATTAACACTAGATTTTCTAATGACTGAATACTTCTGTGTTAACATTTTAATCTAAGACCTAATATGGAGGATCACTACAAAGTCAACCAGTACAGTGAGTGTGTGCTTAGTTAATTCAAAGGTGAAGCCAAGGGCATGGTAGCATGTGACATGTTTGTGTCTACTGTTCGCTCATTTCACTGGACTGGACAGATAAGGTAGTAAAGAGTCCCTTCCCTGCTATGAGAGATCCCTTGTCTGTGGTTCTTGTCTTCTGACAAAAGAAGTGACCCATTGTTTTTAGCTTGACACTTACAAGATACGATGCCATCATGTTCTAGTTTGCAGGAGGAATGTGCTTTGGAGGCAGACCTCCTTGTGATCCCTACATGCCGTGCTTCCCATCCCAGAGTGGCCCTGGCATGTGTGCACCAGGATCCTTTCAGACGTCTGGTTAAGCCAGAACATGCACTGCAGGAGCACAGCCCATGTGCTGCAGCTGCTAAGGGGTGGGACCCTCCTAGAGTTAGTCTGGAATATGAAATACCCAAGATGCATGTAATGTGGCTGTGAGAACTCCATACTTTATTGCTGCATGAACATACCACCGTTGCCCCAAACTACTTACTAATGTCAACAGAGTCATATAGTGCCACTTGTTTGGAATAGGAGCGCAGCTCAAATCAGGAGATAGTATATTCAAGTTAAAACACCTTGTTTCAAATCCTGTTCTTATTTATTAAATTGCCATGTACAGTAATAACTCTTAATTTTCCTTGCTGCCTCTATTATGTACTTTTCAAACCTGAAGTTATCGTCTTCCTGAGTTATGTATTCTTTTAAATGTGTGGTCTTGTGGTGTAAGCTTTCAGTAACACAATTGTAATCATGGTTTTTATGAGTCTGTATAACTTATACTAACAGACAAATATTTTTATGTCACTCTGTGTCTATATTTTCTGTCATAAGACCTTCCCATTTTACATCATCTGCTTGCTTTCGCTGTTCATGGATTTTCTTCTTTTAAAAATTGATGGAATAGGATAAAAATTATAATAGTAGGATAAAGAAAACTTTTTACAAGCAATTGCATGAATTACTGGCTTATGCAGGTACATCATGTGGATTTTTGAACCTTCTTCCTTTTTTCCTTCATCAGTGTTGACAAAATATACCCGTTCCTGTGTGCTAATGATTTTATCAGAGTGGCAGAGTTCCAAGGGAGCAATAAGTTTGAACTGCCTTATGGAATAAAGAGATCAGGTTTGTGTTTCTCATGTACCTTGTTTTTAAACACAAATACGTAAATGGATTGTAAAGCCACCTGAATCTCTGGCCGTCATCTTTCCTGTGCACTAATGCCAGTCCTTTTGGGCGTGTCTAGCAGTGACATAGTAGTTTCATTTAGTCCCTCTGACCTGACACCTCCTTGTTTTTAACAAATAGAACACGGTGTTGGGGTTACCCTCTTAGCAGAGAAGCTCCAAAAAGGTGTGAGGAAGAGTGGACCTTACTCAGCTTCCTTTTGTTTGTACGTGGGCTGGAGTGCTAAAGATATTCAGCTATGCTTTGCTAGGTGAAATATTAACTGGGTCAGGGTGGTGGGCTTCAGTCAACACACCTAAGCTGATCGGAATCCAGAGTCCTACTGAGGCAGAAGTCCTCAGATTTGGGCAGTTACATCAGCAAAATTTTCCTCTTACTGTCCTGGTTTTGACTGGGAGAGAGTTAATTTTCTTCTTAGTAGTAGGTAAAGTGTTGTTTGGGATTCAGCATGAGAATAATGTTGATAACACATGGATGTTTTAATTGTTGCCAAGTAGTGCGTACTCTAAGTCAGGGTCTTCTCGGTTTCCCATGCTCTGCCAGTGAGCAGGTGCATAAGAAGCTGAGGGGAAGATTGCCAGAACAACTAACCCCAGCTGGAAAATGGTTATTCTGTGCCATAGAACATGCTCAATACTTACACTTGGGGGGAGTTGTCCAGGAGGGACTGGTTGCTGTTTGGGGACTGGCATTGGTCAGCAGGTGGTGAGCAATTGTATTGTGTGTCACTTGTTTTTCTTGGATTTTATTCCCCTCTCTTTCTTGCCTTTTGTATACAAATGTTACCTTTTTCTGATTCCCCTCTCCATCAAGGGGTGGAGAGTGAGTGGCTGTGTGGCACTTCTTTGCCAGCTGGGGCTAAACCACCAGACTGAGCTGGCTGCTCCTGCCAGGGAAGGTGTTACAGGGGGCTTCCTGACAACCTTGCAAAGGGTTTGCTGGCTCATTCCCACTGCCTGTGTTGGTCAGGGCAGAGTAAACAGGGCCAGACACCCTTAAGGGCCTTAGCCACGCTTTTGGAAAGGGTTGTAAAGTCTCAAGTCTCAGAGTTTTGAACACTGAACGGTGCACCTTCCTAGTACCCTGTAGGTCCAGGCTTTAGACCCTTTGATTTGCCCTTCATCAGTGTAACAGGGCTAGTGCATTTTCCTGCACCTTTGGGGTTACAGTGAGGAAAAGTACAGTTGGGAGTGAGTTGATTTCGCCTCTCAGAGGCAAATGGAGTGTCCAACAGGAGCCTGCCCACCAAGGGCGGGCTGGGAGGGTGCCTCTGTCCAGCTTTGCCTATGGGCACAGGCTGATTTGATGTCTTCTCCCAAAATATGTAATATTGTTACTGTCCCTGACTGTACAAACCCTCTTGGGTCAACTGAAGGTGGGTAGAAGAAAAAGCAAAGTCGGTTAGGATGTAGGTCTTGGAAATTCTTCCAGTTCTTCTTTACTGTAACTAAGATTTTTTTTTTTAATACAAATGTCATGCTATTTTCTATTTTGAGGCAGGAAAAACTCAGAGAGGAGCTCTGACAAACCTGAATTTCTTTGGCATGATTGGGTGATCTGTGGCCCTAAATTCCAAGGTTTTTATGCACAGTGCGTGTAAACTACTGTGTATGAAAATGCTGTAGTCAGGGTGACATGCTTATTTTTGTATTGGCAAATACTGAATGTTTTAATTAATCTTGTTTATATTTGCTTTCTAGAGCAATTTTTTCGTTTAGCCCTTTCAAGACTGCAGAGCTGTGGACTTCCCAATGAAGAAGACAGGTGAGATGGTTTATTTGCTACTGTTTCTGTTAGTTGCATTTTTAATATTTAGTACTTATCTGAAAAGGAATGTCTGTGGGGTTATCCTGAAATCGCTCAAGTTAGTCAAGACACAGATCAGATTGACGGGGTCCAAGCAGTATGTAGCTGGTTCCAAGGTTTAAGTAGGGTTGGTTTTATACTTATATAGCACCAGCATTCAAGAGGCATTTTCCTGTGAGGGAGCTTAAACTTACAGATTTCCTTTTATAGATGCTTTAGAAATTTGCTAGCTGAACACAGTCCCATCTTCCTGTAGGATCTGTTTATGCTTACGAATGTGACCTCTTCTTGCAAAATCATTATTCGTGTAAGATGGAGAATGTTTGAGTTAAGCAGATGCAAACCAATGGCTGCTTCTGTGCAGAACAAATCTTAGGCATATCCCTGTGCTTCTGCATCCACCGGCTGCTGCACACCCTTGTTCCTGCATATGCTCAACTTCCTTTTCTCTTTGAATGAGGAAGACCTAGGCAGACATGAAAGGCTGTTTTGGCCTTTTGGGAGTAACAAGGGTCTCGCTGAAGGGACTCAGATAACTTGCTTCCCGTGGATTAGATAGCCTTGATTAAATCTCCTGTTGGAAGCCACATCTGCCAGGACTTTCTGTTTTGTTTTGGAGGGTCTTTGTGTGTCTTGTTGTTTTTGTTTGTTTGGCTTTGGCTAGGGTGTTTTGAAGATAGTGTAGTAGTGTTTACAAAGTGAGGCAGATGATTCCTTAGATTTGCAGTCTAGCAAATGGGCTGACCACCTGCCATATATCATGTTAATATACAGACTTCTTAATTGGGTTGAATGCACATAAGGCTGAGGTTGGCTGTACTTGGTTTTGCTTTTTAATTACAGAGATTGTACAAGATTGCTGGTTGAAGCCAAATGTCAAGTCCACATTTTAATTAAACTTGGTTGGAATATATTCAAACCTAAGAATTTGTTTTAATACCCAGTGGTTTTTTTGCCTACTGTACTCCTTCCTTTCCCTGTGCTTAGTCTCTGTTTCTAGGATGTTCAAGTTTACTCTTAAGGAAGAAAAAAAATACCCCCCATATTTTCTATCAGGAGTGTGATAATGGAGTAAATTTACACAGAATTGGCTGACAGAAGCTGGTCTTATGTCTAGAGTTTGAAGCAGAATGCCAAATGTTGTATTAGAAATTTCCTGGAATCGTAAGTTCAGCACTGTAATTGTTCATGCTGTAAAGCAGATGCTTGTAGTACAGCATAGTACCTTTTAAATGGAAGTGTCTGTCCTGTAGATGAAAAGTAAGGTAATTGGTATTTATCCTTCGGATGTAGATTCTCTGAGAGGTACATATGGTTAGTAGTTCTGGAAAGTATGCTTCATGTTATTGAAAGTAATATACTTCAGTTGTACTGAAGCAAAATGAGAGCTATTACTATTTAATAGGCAGTAGTGTAAACAAATCAAGCATACAATGACTTCGTACAATATATTCTTTCTAGATCCATCAGGTTTTGTGTACAACTCTCTTAGGGTATGAATCACTGTAGTAGGGAAGAGCTTTTATACATATATTGCACTGAGATACAGTGGCTTTTAAAAGTGAAATGCTTTGGGAATTAATCATAACAACATTTTGCAGTAATACAGAATTATTAGGCAGCTCTGTAATGCTGTTGCCTAATTCAGCCTTCTTGGCAGAACACAAACCAGATTTCCCTATAAACATTTTCTAAGGCAGACAAATATTAGGCTATATAAGCACAAAATCTATGTTGCTACATAACTGTATTTATGTACAACCTAGGTAAAACTGTATATTGTGAGCTAAAAAGGAGTTCAGGTTTTTTTCCCAGACAGTGCCATTTTCCAAACTTAGGTCAAGTTCTCACTGTGTAAAGGTCTAGTTCTCCAAAACTTTTTGGAAACACACAGTGTCACTGACTTCAGTTCAATTTTGACTTCAGTTCCTCACTGAGTACTCTCAGGACTCCAAGCTCAACAGTTCTTACAAATGCATGTACACAATCCTGAGTCAACAAAATGTGACCTCTGCATCCTCCTTTCACCAAATAACCTCAAAGGAAATAATTTGCATTCCTCAACTGACAATGGGGGGTGTGTGTTCAAGGAGCTGAGGTTGAGATTTTTTTTTCACTAAAACAGTATTTCAGTGGAATGTGGAAGATGCAAACCTTCTGACCTTTAAAGGCTACATTTCCATTTAGCAATTTTTTTTTTCTTTTATACACTAGGAAAATGTTTCTTTTAGGATTTCACCATATAAACAAAATACATAAGCCAAGGCCTGACCTTGAGGTTGAGGCTCTTGTATGCCATATGAATAGGGCAATGATTTGAGTGACTACTGGCTGTAGACGTTGGAGATCAGTTACCATGCTGTTTGCATCAGGATCCATTTATACCCTTAAGTTGATCTCTGACACATAAAGGCAATCCCTTTGTCACTGAGACCTTTCCTACAGGTATTATTACAGCCAAGGTCTTAATATTTTTCGCCATCATCATTATTGTGCTGCTGTTGTAAGCTGAACCTTCAGTCTGTTACATTTCACTTGTAGCACACCTGACGTTGCTTAAGGACATCTGAATTAATTTCTCTTCTTTTCAATTTATTGACTTGGAGAAAGGGCGAGTGTTTGAGGTTGTTTGATTTCAAAACATTATGAAAAAGGAAACTTCTAAAGAAGTGAGGTTGGTACAGTATCTGTGAGTAACAGTCTGCTGAAAATGGATGTGTTGACTTCTGTGATCTGCAGTAAATACGGGTCAGTTTATTTAACTTAGTTATCTTCAAATGCAGTCCAACCTTGCTACATATTCTTTATCTTCCTGTCATGTGTTAGTTTTCTATGATATTATGTTCTGGTTTTTTACGTAAACCATTTCCCTCCCTGCTTATTGTTGTTAGTGGACTTTGTGCTGCTGTGGACTTGGATTTACGATCATAACTGGAGACACTTGAGTACTGGGAGGGCAAGGGTAAGGGGAGGAGACAATTCAAAATCAGCACATTTGTGCCACACTTCCTCTTTGAGCCAGCGCACTTTGACTCCCTGAGCCTGACAGAGCTGGTCGTTTTAATTTGTTTAACTGTTGTACAGTACACGGATGTTGTACACATCTTCAGGAATATTTGATCTGCTTGTTGACTTTATCCATTTCCAAAGTTCAAATACTAACGTTAGGTGCTTTATTGGGTATTTGATGGCAGCTGATAACTTTATTTCTGAGTATTCATGTTACAAAGGGCACTGTAATTCAAAAGGTTAATCAGACTTCAAATTTCACTCTCTGTCCAAGTAGTATTAGTCAACTCTTAAGTCATAAACAAAATCTGGTCTGCAGTCGTCAGTAAGAAAAAAGAGTTTGGATTTGACTTGGGAACAGCTACACAACTTCTGTAGCTGAGCAAACCCCAGTTGCTCAGCTCTGAAGTCACGTTTTATTTTGTCATCTCTGTCCTGAGTGTGTCCTGCTGGATCATGACTACAGAGAGGAGAAACCAAAGGACCTGTTAGTTGTATGCCAGAATGGAAGACATTATTTCAATAGCTAGAGATTAACTTAGTGAAGAAGTTTCTTAAATCACAGCCTCTTCCAAAAGTTGAAAGGTATGTAATAAGAATTACTTCAAGTTCGTCTACAAGGAACAGAAAAAGCAGCACCTCCTCAAAGTAACTTTTTGACTGCTTATCGTGGTCAGAATAATAAAAATCACTTCCAGTGGAGTTGACACCATTTTTGTGTTGTATGTGTTTTGTGTGTCTGTGAATTCATACCAAATGGTTAGAGAGCATAAAGGAAAGTATTCAGCAAGATTAGAAGCAATTTTTATGGCTTTTTATTGAGACCTGAAGTGAGTTTGTTCATGATGGGTCAGTCACTGCCAACACAGGGCCAGCCAGGAGGCACCACGGGGAGCTGGAGTATGAGTAGAAGTTTAGGACTTGCATTATGGTGATTAGGTTTGTACCTCGGTTACCTGGCTGCAGCCATGTGACTTTTGGTGACAGTGAATTCAGAGGTTTGAGGTGATTGACACTTCAGTGATTTACAGATGCATGCTGTAAATGCCAGGACACACGATACAACCATATGCTAATCTTGTGCTTTTTGCCCCTCTCTCTAACTCCACCTTCATCACTTATTGATCACATTTTTTTGTCCAGTTTTCCTTTTTCTTTCCTTACTTTGAGCTCTATGCTATAGCTATAAGTAACAAAGTGTAATTCAGGAAAAGGGCGACTTCTGCTTTCTTCCTCCTACTGTAAACTTCGTAAGAGGCAAATGTTCATCGGTGTGCTTTCTTAAGATATATTCAAACTAGACAGAAAAATTAAATGGAAAATGAATGGGCAAAAGGAGTAGAGAGGGAACGGGTTGAGGGTTGTAAAGGGAATGGACATACTGAGGACAGGATGGTATAACAGGTTTTCACCCCTCTGATTTCCAAGATAACAAGTCACATGGTTTGCGGTATTGACTAGAAGTCTTTTTATGAATGCTTGCCTTCTACTAAGCTGTTCAGGAAATGGTGGAGAAAGGTGTGCCAGCTTTTTCCATGTCATCCAACCCTGAAAGCTGCATTTAGAGCACTATTTATATTTTTTAATATCTATTTTTAAAGGCAGCTGTCTCTGCAGATGTTGTTAATTCTGTAGGAAGTACAGGGAACTGCTTTGTGCATTGAGATGTTGGTCACTCTTGGCTGGAACAGGGTGTTTTTATTGATGTTGAATAGTAACTCTCAGGTGAAAAATCAGGTTGGACTATTTGAGGAGAAAGATGTTAATTAGTCTGCATAAAATGCCACGCTGGGCATTTAATACAGGTTACAGTATTCTTTGGGACACAGTTTTGGTCTCCTGAACCTAGAGCAAGAAGTTGCATAGAGCCTTTTTCCTACTTGAAGAAAGAACCAAAGGAGTGGGGTGGTGTTGTGAGGTGACTCATCCTCAGTAAACTGTGAGCTTGCTTGTGTCTGAAGAAAACACCAGTTTTATTTTCCCATTGTTTCTGCTGCAACCAAATTGAATGGCTTTTGCTCTAAATAAAGCAATATTTTTACAACAACAAAAAATGATGTGCTTATTCTGTCAGGAGGAGTTTATAGTCTTATATGTTTTATTTAAACCTTCCCTAAAAAGGTACAAATTTCTTAAGTAAAAAAATAACAAGCCTATTTGTGAGCCCCCGCCTTCTTATTTTTTTTTTTTAACACATCTTACTAGCATTGAAACAAGACAGTAGTGAGCAAAATATGCACTGAGAAAACCTGGGATAACTTTGAAAATCTTACCATTAGAATTTACTTTCATAAGTTTAGCATTTGCATAATAGGTTTTCTATGTGCTTTTTGACTGAATATATAGTAAATTCGAAATTATTATTTTGATTTTGATGTAGTATAAGATCTTATTTTTAGCTCATAGCAATTTATATACCTAGTAATGCTGTCTAGTTTGAATCTGGTCATATGAGAATGCAACTTTTAATGTAGGAATGCATCTTACTGCATCATGACAACATGCACTTCAGCACTTGTTTAAGCGTGTTTAGACAGCACCTTTTAAGTAGAGGGAGAAAAATCCACACCATATTCATTTGAAAAGCCATCGCGTGTCATTGGGCTAAGGTTTTTCACATGTACAGTTCATAGGCCTGCAAGGTAAATTGTGAACACAAATCTTGCTGCTTTAGCTTGTGTTGGAGGTGTCCTGAATTGTGGAGTTGTACAGTATTGTGGAAGCACCTTGATACTGAGTTTGTATTTCCAGACATGCTTTGTCCTGGTTGGTACATCCAAACTGGGACAGGTTTGAAGCACTTTGGAAGATAATTTATCTAATGGCACCCATATCAACAACTGGTTGGATGATCTTAAGCAGCAAACCACTAGTAAAAGGAGATGCGTAAAAACAGTTTCACATGAGAGAAGACAATTACTGACTTTGTCAGTCCCTGAAATAGTGCAGCTGCATTTTTGTCTTTTTTTTAAAGCAGCTGTAGTATATGATACAGGACTGAGTCTGCTTTGAAGGGGCCAAGGACTGTAAAAGATACAGGACCTCAGTCAGAAAATAATCCAGTTACATGCAGAAGTATCATTAATAATATGAAGCCAGGGAAGTAATGAATATTAAAACTTTGGTTTGTTCCACAGCATTGCCTGTCGACGGTGTGTTGTGGTCGGTAATGGAGGAGTTCTTCGAAATAAGACATTAGGGGAGAAAATTGACTCATATGACGTCGTAATAAGGTAAATGGTGTCTCTTTTTCATTTTGGGTACATAGAGCAATGGGTAATTCTCCAAGGCAGATATTGTCTCTGCCCTTCTCTAGTCTCTGTGTTTGAGCCAAATCAGAAGGCATGCTTTCTGCTCTAGTGACACACGATATGCAGTTGTGTGATTGTATTCTGAACCACCTTGGCCAAGTTCCCGTATGTGCTTGATCCCTCTGAGTTTAGAGGGTGAGTGCACCTGATAATTGCTCATCTGCTATGTAACGTGATACGTAAATGCTGAGCTGCTAAGCTTTCCTGTACCCAGCCATGGTGTCTGTCCTGCAAACTAGTAATGCGTGGGGCAGCCACTGCGTGGTAGGAACACGGTTGGGGTGGTCACTGATATCTGTGTGCCTCTGTTCCCTGCAGAATGAATAATGGCCCTGTTATAGGGTATGAAGAGGATGTTGGGAGGAGGACGACTTTCCGCCTTTCTTACCCAGAATCAATCTTCTCAGATCCGATCCACTACGACCCCAATACCACTGTTGTTCTCATCGTCTTCAAACCACGGGACTTGAAGTGGCTTTGGGAGATACTAGGTGGTCAGAAAATAGTGAGTCCAGTTATTCCTGCACCTTGGCTCATCTTGCCACACATCTCTCATGTGAAATACGTGTTTGCTTTTAACCTTAGTCCTCCTTGCTGAGAGGAGCACTGGATCTCCTAGTCAGTCTGTTTAATATTCCTCTTCCGTAAATGCTTCTGTCTTCTTTCTAATGCACATATTTGATCCGTTCCTCACGACAAAGCAGTTTATCTCTGGGAAATATATTTTTATCCTTTCCCCTAGCATTGTTGATATTTTAACAAGCATGCTCCGTACATTTCCCAGATTGTTTTACCCTGTGCACTTGGTGGAATTGCAGAATAATGTTGAAAGTGACCTCTCTCTGGAGGTCTTTAGTCCAAAATCTTTTTGAAAGGAAGCAGGGTCGAGTTCAAAGCCATACTGGGTTCTCAGGGCATTGTCCGATAAATTTTGAGTATTTCCAAGGATATTTCTACAAGCTCTGTTTCAGTGCTGCAGCACACTCACAGGAAAGAATTTCTCCTTTTCCTTTCACTGTGTGCCTCTGAGTCTGATCCTATCTTGGTTTGTAAACCCCTTCCAGATAGTTGAAGATGGGCTGAACAAAACCAGCCTCCTCAGACCCTTCTTGTTTGCTGTGAGCTCTGGCCCCTTGGCTGTTTTGGTGACCTTCTGCTGTTTGACACGCTCCTTTGCACAGAGGAGAGCCCAACACAGCATTTGTGGGACTGCAGAACGGTGCAGTGCAAAGTCCTTGAGAATGATAACTTTTGTCTGCCTGTTGTCTATGCTCTTAGTAACATGCTAAGCACACAGTGAGCATTTATTGCCTTCAGGGCTTGTTGTTGGTATGTCTTGTCCATCAGGGACCTTTCTGGAAAGCGGTTTTTCCAGCCAGCTGGCCCCAACCTCTGCTGTGGCATTGGGTTATCTTGTTGCAGGGGCAGGTGTTTCTAAACTTAAGGAGTTTCAGCACTCCTCTTCTTCCTTAACCTCATGCCCTTGGAGTTTACTCTGGTTGCTACAAAACTGAATTTAACTCTTTATAGCCATTAAGAATGTGTATTTACTTGCCTGTTACAGAGTGCAAAGGGCTTTTGGAAGAAACCGGCTCTGAATATGATCTACAAATCTAGTCAAATCAGGATTCTTGATCCCAGCATCACCAGGAAGACTGCTTATGAGTTGCTTCATTTCCCAACAAGGTTTCCTAAGAAGGAGGTATGCTTTTTTCTTCTGTGCCTTTTAGTTTTGTGCAACCAAATGTGTATTTAGAGGCAATTATATCTTTATTACAGTGGACTGTAATGTCGAAAACCTATTAGGTTCACATTAAAGTAGTTTGCCATTTAGATGGTGCTCAGCAAAGATGGGAAAATGGAATCCAGAAAGAGAGTGGCTAGCCTTGTGTGCCAAAAATACCTTTTTATGGATTCTGTAATTGGTATGAGGCTGCTTTCCAGACAGACATAATGTCTTCTACAAAACTGGGAAAGACAGGCAGGTAATGGAACATGACAGATCCAAAGAGCTTCTAGAAATATTAGGGAGTCTTGAATTATTGAATGTGGGTGTTCTATAATGTTTCTTAAAAAAAACCCCAACAAACAATGCACACAAAACAACAGACAATAAACCAAAGAAACAATGAAACCTCCACCAAAAAACAAAACACTGAAAATAACCCCACACCAAACAAACAAGCCCCCCCAAAACCCCAGCAAACCGGTAATCTTGACACTGCTGCAGTTTCAAGCTCCTGGGGCTAGGGATGGGCTAGGGAACATACAGGATATTCCAGCCCAACGCTAAGGACATATGTCTGGCAGCATCGTTGTGCTTACTGATTTGATGCCAAGCATTGTAATGAGCTAACCTACAATTTGGACATAAAAATACATTTTAATTGTCAATTTCTGACTGAAAGATGTTTCTGATGAAAGGTAAAGCTGCAAGCTGGAGACCTCCCTTGTGCAGTCAGGATCGACTACCTGCTGTTCAGCACAGATACAGTCCCTGGGGTCACATCCCTACTTCACTACCACCACCCAGCTGACGTGTGGAAATGTTTGACAGGCTGTCACTGTGCAGTATCTGCCACAGCTTTTTTCTGGTTTAATCTTGCTAATATTTGAGGGAGTGGATTTTTTTTTTCTTTTGGGAGTTCCTGTACCTTTTCTTTTTAAAATGTCTTTGTTTTCTGAGCCTAATAGTGACTTTTTTCTCCCTTATTAACTCTCAAACTGGAATAGCCATTTCGGCTGTGTGCTTGCTGGGGCTCTGTGGCATGTCAGCTCTTCAGCACAGGGTGGGAAGAAAGCAGCATAGTAATTGAATGCCTAACCATCTCCTGAATGGCCACAGAACATGCATGGCCTCCATGAGTCCAGAAATCCCTCCTAACACTTCCAGTGCTTCCCTCTCATTGGGAGGAGATGCTAAAACCGGTGCTGTCAGTGAGTCAGATGTGTGTGGTGTCCTGAAGCTGGTATGGAGGCACAGGCCCCGTGGTCACCCTTTGCTCCTTTCCTGCTCTTGGGTGCCCCTGCACAGAGCTGTGGTAGAGTCTTGGAGCCTGTTCTGCTACCTCTACATTCCACTTACTGCATTCCAGGGGTTTTGCAGTCTCTCATCCCTGGGCAGCAATGATCAATCTCAAACATGCTCTTTCTCACTTCTCCTCCCGTCTTGGAGGTGGGCCATTACTGGGAGCCCCACACAGCTGCAGTGAGAACCCATGTCTGCAGTGGCCCTGCACATCTCGGTTAAGCTGCAGTCGCACCTCAGGGGTTCCCATGGGCAGGAAGGTCTCACATTGGAGCCCTCTGCACCACAGCTTGTGCCTGGGGAGCACTGGTGCTGCCTTCTCTGTCCTGTGCTTCAGCCCTCTCTGCCTGCGGGAGGTGCCGGCAACCGCTGTTGCTCTCCCTGCTGTCTCTGCCTTTTCCATTAAGCCAATCTCACGTTCACAGTGTGTGCATTACTGCATAGCCAGCAAGTATTTCTGATTGTTAGTAGAGCCAGGAATAAAATTGGATGTATTACCCAGCAGCACTAAAGTCAGGAAGTGTTGCAGAGTCATTCCAGGGCTGTGTCTATTCCCGTTAAATGTGACTGGCTGAAAAAATTTCATTACAGGCTGAGGGTATCTGGATATTGCATAGTAATACGTTTTAAAAGTAGTTGCTTTTAAATTACAGTCTTTTGAAGTGAATTTTATGATAGCCAAAGGTGAACAGAGCTAGTTACAGCCTGTGATATTCCTGGTATTTTCAAATAGCACTAATCCTGACATGTAGCACTCTCGCCATAGTTTTGGGGCCCTCCTTAGGATGGACGTTGCAACAGAGTCACCGCTAAGTTGATGATGTTGGGCCCCTAGGGCAGAAAGTTACTTTGCTAACTGGCAGGAGCCCTGCACATACTGTGCATTTCAAGCAGATGTTATTTCTGGAGTAATACAAGAGTTATATAAAGGTACCAAAAATTCTCTGTAAAAGTTGATAGTTCAATTCTGTGACTTCTGTGGTTAGACTTAAAAGAGCTGAGAATAATAACTTCTTCCTGGGGATTTTCTGGTTGTCATATGATACAAAGAAATGCATCGAGTGCATCTGCCTTTTCTGTGCACAGAGTTGTCTAGTACTGGTTTGTCTGCTGCTTTTTCAGAGACAAATAAACTGAGCCTTGGGTCAGAGTTCAAAAAAGGCCATGATTTTGTGTTCAGTTTGAGGTTTGACTGCAGCTACTGATAGCATATAGCTTACTTGGTCTCTGAGAAAGATGTTATTTTAGCTAAAAAGGGTGTTGGTGCCTGAAATTTTTGTCCAGTTCTGGGGACACTTTTTCACCTTAGCTTCATCTGTTGGTCAAATGAAAGAGTTCACCTCTCTCTAGAAACACTTGCCTCATTTACTTCCCCAGATCATTTTAGCTGCTGCTGCTACTAAAGAAATCACATATCTGAGCACAAGATAGGGCAGATGGTTGCAGTGAGTTGTTCTGTGCTTTTGTGAGAAATGTTAACTTTTGATTAGGTGCTCTGAATTTTGCACAGTTAAAACCTGTTTGTGACCTGCACTTGATATTTTACATTGCATTTACTTCTGAACTTTTCTTATTGTAGAGAGGAATAATTGTATTTACAGTTTTGCTTCTTCTAATGGGGGTGGTGGGGGAAGGTCTAAAGCAATGTTCTTCTGGAATTATCCTGCTTTCAAAGAATGGAAATTCAGTCAAATTTGTGTAGCGATAGCATTTGTGCTCTTTTAGTTTGGTGGTATGAAAATTTGGGGCATGTCATGTTCTGTTCATGTGAGTCTCCATCATCTATAAACTTCTGAACACATCTGGTAATTCAGTCAAATTTGAGGATGTGAAAGGTGTAGTGAAGCCTGACCAGTTTCATGAAAGTGGCTGAGCAGAGCAGTGGGGAGACCTTCCTGGTGCCTCTGCAGAGGGAGGGGCTACACTGTGGGCTCAGACCTCACTGGAAAGCAAGGAATCCCAGGGAAGGCTGACGTGACAGACTCCAGTCATGGGAAACGTGGAGGGCAGTACCTTACTCCTTGTGAGACATGAGGAGATCAAACTGTGAAACTAAACATCCGTAGAAGACCCAGGCTGCCCAATTTCCCTTGTCTTTGTTCTTAAGTTGGCTGTTCCCATCAAGCTAGCAGGTATTCATGTGTTCTCTTTATGTTTTGTTGTAGAAACCCAAGCATCCAACAACGGGACTAATTGCCATTACACTGGCGTTTCACATATGCCACGAAGTCCATCTGGCAGGCTTCAAGTATGACTTCGCTGACAGAAATAGTTCTTTGCACTACTATGGCAATGAAACAATGTCTCAGATGATGCAGGTAACTAACATGTGCTGAGAGAAATAGAGCTGGTAACTGGGTAAGGCAATTCAGTATAGGTAGAAGAGTGGACTGCAGGTCAGAAAGGCCTCCTGCCTTCTGGTTCAGCCGCTTAGGGGTTAACATTGCTTGAATCTCTTCCTCTCTGCTGTTGTTTCTGAAAAATGTAGATACTGATTAAATTAGTCCTTTGTGCTGTACCATATTCTGTGATGTCTGCATGAGATGTCAGTTTGTGTGTTCTGTTTTGCTGGTGTTTTCCTTACGCTGCACAGCTCTTGTTGTAGAGGCATCTTTGCTAGTGCTATCAGAACATGAGCGGCAGTGTTTCTGTTTGCATTCTCTTTTCCCTTGGCACCCACTTGCACAATATGTCATAGCTGTCAAACTCCTTTAAAAGACAGAAAGAAGAGCAAGGGAAAATGGAAGGAGCTAAGACCTATGAATTTGCATAGGTCTCACACAGGAAAAGAACTGAATTTTGGAAACTGAAAGCAGAAAAGAAAAGCAGCTCTTGGAGGGTAGGAAGAGAAGGAACTGCTTCCAGAAGGGGGAAGCCACAACTCAGTGGGAGAGGGAGCAGCAGGACACTGGCAAACATCAGGAATGCCTTCTCCATGCTGCTTTGCTATATAGGGTCATGCCTTTGTTTTCTTTTATGTCTCTTCTCTTGTATTCAGTTGCCTTCAGCTCTGTATTCCAAGCAACCCCACCTTCACCTCAGTGTGAAGTTTTCTTTTCCATTTGTCCAGAGCATATGTGTACCATTTTCCTACTTTTCCTTTTCCTGAAGAGGAAGTGTAGAGACAATGCCCATAGGAGCCTCTCATGTCTCTCTCAGGACTCGTAAATGCCTGCTGCTCTGAGATAGTTGTCCTCTGACACTGAACTCACCTTCATTTTGAGGCACCTCTCTGCAGGTGTTTTTTTGCAATGTATACCAAGTTTGAGTAGGGTTGATCTTTAGTTGAACAGAGATACATAAATTTCCTAAAATCCTGAAACTTTAAAAAAAACCTACTAAACAAAAATGTTACTCTTAAGTTCTCTAGTGGCATTAAATTATAAATGTTATACTACATACGTATAATATTTTATGCCGTGTTTGTAGTATATTCATTTTAATTTACTGGATTCAGTGTCTGAGTACATTTATTTTCCTTGTGCTGCACTCCACTAACCTTAGTGGTCTCCTGTATATCCAGGATCTGGATACTGCACAGAAGATGGGTTGGTTTGAGCTTGCTGAAACTAATTGGCAGGATGCATCTGAACTACAAATGCCTGATGTGCTTTTTAAGAATCTGCAGTGAGCTTTGAGAATTACTCATTTTCTGACTGCTTGTGCTGTAAACGTGGTTACACAGTTGTTCTGTCTAAGCAGGGCGAGGAATTGGGAGAGTTAATAATGGAAGGACTTCTGTGAGACCATGTCTCACCCATTCTTATTGCCAAAGGATCATCCTTTTTGCTTGTGTCCTTATGGAAAAATGTAATCTAGTTTTGAGCAACCTGTTTTATTGGGAGACTGTGCTAAGAAGCCGTTTCCCAGAATTTTCCTATTCGTAGCATCTTCCAAGTATCACAGGTAATAGAAAGGAACAACCAAGTGATGCTGCTGGTTATAACTTGATTTTATGATATCTTTTATTATTCCCTCATATCTCTTTAGAATGAATACCACAACATCACGGCTGAGCAGAATTTTTTGAAGAAGCTTATAGACAAGAACTTTGTGGTCAATTTGACGTGAAAGCTGAATGGAAAATAAAAAGAACAATCACTATTTTCAAGATTTGAAAAATTTTTATTTTTTGTATGACATTTTTATTTTTTAAGTGCAGTATAACTGTTTACTGTTTAAAAGGAGCCTGGAAACCTCACCAAGGCAGAAGCTTCTTCTGAGCCTGAGGGTTATGGACTATTGCAAATAGAGTTAACTGAATTTCTGTGAAGCTATTTAATAGTGGGAAAACCATGAAACTTCCAGCTGAAAGTATCAGGGATATATGAAAATGTGGTGCACATCACTTATCAGTGAGAACTCTTTCCAAATGATTAATTGTCTGGAATACTTTTGTTTCTGATGTTGTCCCCCAGAAGAGTTCCACTGTCAAGAGACTGAGATGAACCAGTGTTTTAAGTAGTAGATGGATGTAAAGTCATGACTTTGTCTTGTTGTATGAAAATGGCTTTAAAACTATGCATATAAATCATTACTGTGTGTTTTGGAGAAGGGGGAACATACAGACTGTACAGGTTTTGTTCTGCCGTACTCCTGAGGGGAGGATGTCCACCTTCAGCCAAGAAGCCACAGCTTCTGCACTGACCATCAACTCTGAACTGCTGTCTGCCTTTGTTGAAGGTGAAGACCCTTTGTCTGATTTATGGAGATGTTGGTGTTGACAATGCTTGTGTTGTATCCATTTTATGGAAAAATCGTACTCCTTGTGCTTGTGTCCAGTAAATTTTACAGTTGCTGACTTGACTTAAAATAGAGGGAATATGAAGACTGAAGAGTTGTCCGAACTACCTGCATGTCAGCCCCCAGACCTCAACAGAAACATGAGCTGGGACAGAGATGTTCATGCCTGAGTCTAAAGTCAGTGCTTTTTGGAATCCTAGTTCTCCAGGACGGGATCCTCATGTATTTTTCTGTTTGCTCCTCAAGAATTGAGGCGGATTTTTCCAAACAAGCTCAGTCTCCTTCCTCAGATGCTGTAATGCATCAATACAAGCAATGAATACTCTCATTGTTGTCAGTAAAGTATGGTAGGGAATATCCAGGATGTACCTCAGCTGAATTATGATTTGGCATCTGTTTACCTCTTCTGTATTGACATTTAAGTTTAAAGTGTGTGGCTGAACTAAATCATTTAGCAGTGTGAAATTACTCGAGATTTTAATTGAAACATTTAATGGGACGTTTGTTTCCTGTATTGGTTTGTCTCTGACAAGCCTGTGAATAAATTAAATCTGCCTGGGAAAGCGCTTGGAAACTGTCAAAGAACAACAGTGTGCTGTTCTAGTTCTCTCAGAGGGCGTCTGTATATACAATTTTATTTTAATTGTGGCAGATACGCTGGAAGATTTTGTGGGTATCTTGATCAATCACACATGAAGAAAGCACAGAGAAGTCCACTTAAAATCTTTCAAGTTGGTAGAAATACCTTCGTTGCTTTTAAATAAAATTATGAAGAGAGTACATTTAGGAGTAATGCAAGCAGTTGCAATATGAACACAAACCATGGTATTTGTTATTTTCAGAAGCTGAGGGTTACAAGAGTACTAAACACTATTTTTTTTGCTGCAGCAAAAAGAGGAATAACCATTGAAGTAACCAAAGAGTCATCTTTCTTGTGGGGCGCAGTAGGTATTTAAAAAAAAACCGAACAAAATCACAGACACCTTCCCGTAGTTCTCATATCCATCCTTAGCTCCTTGGCTCTGCCGTTTGGGAATTAGAGAGGGCAGTATGATTTGGAGGGGTGCCACAGCTGAAGGGCAGGAGGCTTGTGTTTTCACCTCATGATTCCTGAGCTTTAGTCTGTTTCAAACAAGTTGGACATACCTGAAATAACTCCAGATGATGGAAAAATCTGTGGCATGGGGTGGGGAAGGACCCRGGTGTGTCTTAGCAAGGGACAGGCTCTGCCATGGTGTCTTGTCAGCTGTGTGTGCGCCTTGGGTGCAGCTGCAGACCAGGTGTGTGCAGGGTGGCTAGTGGGAGTGTGGAGGAGAGGGGAGTGTGTGGGAGGTCCTGGGGCACCGGAGCAGGTGACTGGTGGTGGAAATGAAGGAAACCAGTTTCTTCACCAGCTGGCAGAAGGGCTCCTACTCACTTTTTTGTATTTCTTCTTTTTTTTCTTTCTGAGGCTTTGAGGAGGTCTTTGCTTAAAAATCTGAACAGAAACAGATGGGGCTTCACTAAGAAAATAGACAGTATTGTCTTTGTCTCTACCAGCATTTATTTCTCCTGGTTATTTCAGTTAATTAAAAAAGTTTGTATGTGATTCTGCAGCCCCAGACCCACAGTGATTTAAACTACTGGCAACAGTAATTCCATCTGAAAAACCTGCAGTGGTAAGGCTTTTTGCAGAGATTGCAGTGTTCTCCAAGCTCTTGTTGCAGAGAAGCCCCTGATAGATCTTAGACTGTATTGAGAGCTGAGGCAGGCAGAAGTGAGGGCTTGCTCCTTCACCCTCAAAATCTGCAGTTGCTTCCAGAGCTGAGCCCCCCAGCTCTCCCAATGGCTGCTGCTGATCCAGCTGCATCTGTGTAATGTCTCGCAGTACGCTGTCCATGAGGATTTTTTTCCAGGAGAGCTGTTGAATTTGCTCCCGACACTGTGAGGAGAGTTCTTACGATGGTGCAGGCTTACTACTCTCTGCTTCTCCACCCCCTGATTCCAGTGGCAGGAAGTAGTTAGGGAGCTCTGCTTTTGAAGATGTGGTTATTTTCTCTGCTTTATTTCATCTGCAGAGATACTCTTCCCCCTAACCTAAACTGATTCCTTCTCCTAATTGTTCTAGAAGATTTTCTGGGAGGGTGGAATTTTTTTCTGGGAGGGTGGGATGTGGGTTCTAACTAGAGCAGAACAAACAAAATAATTGAAAAAAAAAAAAAAAAGGCTTCATGACAAACAAGTGGTGTCTCCTAAACTCTTTGTACTTAAAAAAGACTAAAGGATTCTATTTTATTTTTACTGCATCACCTTTTTTGGTCTCTCTAAAATATTATTTTTTAGATAATGGTTGGTATTCTCAGTGCATCTAATACGCTGTCTACAAACATTTATCCATATCAGCTGCTCCTTTTTATTTCTTAATAAGCCTCTTCATTTGTATGACTGACTTACTTTTCAAATGAAGTAGTATTCCCAGGGATATTTTTACCCCCACTTCTATGCTCCTGCAGGGATGTTGAGTCCGCCAGAGTTACTGTCCCATAAGTAAGATTTGAGTAAGATTTGAACAAAACCTGTTCCCTCAGGACCAAGCCAAGAGCTGATACTGTTGGTTAAACCACGGGGTAATAGTTGTTKTTTTTTTTTTGAAAGCCCAGCTTGCAGGCCAGTAGTTTTTCTCCTCAATAACAAGCAGTGAGCCAAATAGTGAATTTTTCTCTCCACAAGACGTTTTGTAGGATCCTGTGTACACCAGCCCTGCTTCATCACCTGCTTCACGCACATCATTCCTGCTGCTCTGCCTCAAGGACAGTATTGTTTTGGCAGCTTAATCTAGGCATGAATACCCATGTGTAGCATGTTTCTCAGCAGTGCTCACAGATCACAGTGTCTCTTCTGTCCAGGCACACGTTTTCACAGGTGTTTTGCAGTACCAAAGACTTGACTTGGGCCTTTTAGAAAAAAACAATAATGCTAACACCAAATACTTAGATCATTTCTGAGAGTGAGCTGCTGTTAAGACTTTCTTCTTCCATTTTTGCCATTCCTGAAGGGGAAATCTCTGCACTGAAACTTCCCCTTTAAAAGGTACCCAATTTTATTTATCACATGAAGAGTGAAGGTGCCAGTTTTGAATTCTGGAGTGCTGCCAGCTGTATTTCCATGTCTGATAATTGTGTAATTGTATAGGTACCCAGTGTCTCCCATAATTTTTCTTTCTTTATCTGGAGTCAGATGCTCTCCTCTGTTCTTACTCTGTCCTGTTCTCCAGCAGCCTGCTGAATTTCAAGACAGCACCATCTTACAGCACAGGTGCTCCTGCATTTTATCTGCCACCCCCCTCAAAATGCTGCTCTGTCAGAAAGACCCAGCTCTAAGATACCAAACTATGCACAGAACAGGCAGGATGACACATGGTGGCTGGAAGCTTTGTTTGGTTCAGACTTTCAGGGGATTTTGTTGTTTTCTGTTGGGAAACTGTTTTTTCCTCTGCTGTAATAATTAAGGGAAGTCACAGACTATTGCACTAAATATGAATCTGAGAGTGCCTACAAGATGTTACTAAATGACATTTCTGGTGACTGTATAGGTGATGAAAATACAGAACCACAACTTTGGTATTTAATTAGCATGTGGTACTTCTTATTTCCGATGCCATGCTTTCCTTTTAAACAATGCCCTGGGAGGTAGAATAAATACCTTAACTTCTAAGTGGACTCTAAATTTTTAAGAATGTACAAAGCTCAACATATGTTTTTGGTATCGGTAAATACTTATTTTATTTGCCATTTGTCTTAAGTTTTATATGTCTTTAAAGTGCCAGCTGTATTGAAGAATTCTTACAGTTGTTTCAAGTGAAATTTTGAATGCTACACATGGAAGGAGATTATTTTCCTTTGAATAAACTGTTAAAGATAGTGCCCTCAGACTTATTTTTGCAAGGCCCGTGCTCTGTGTGTGAGTGTGGATGTGTGGGTATGCCCAGGGCCGTTATTATTTGTGTGTGAAGTACATGGTGTTGGCAGATACAGTATCAAGTTTTTGGAACAAACGTCAGTGCTTCGTAGAGCAAACAGCTGAAAATTTTTGAGCTTAGGTGGGCTGAGTTGTGTTGTGGGTGGAGATCTCATCCCAGGCTGAGTACAGCCAAAGCTGGGACATGGTTTTTTTTGGATGAGGAGCAGCATCCTTGTAATTTGAATTTTTCATGGTATTTTGAATCTTGCCTGTCTTACTGTGGACTATCAGGAGAATGTTAAAATAAAAGATGTTGAGCTAAGAAGATGGTGTGTGACAAAAGACTTCAAAGTGAGAAAGGTTTTGGATAGAAAGTGAGAGACACTGATTGCAGTACTTGGCTCATTATTTGTTTTCTCTTTCTCTTTGTGCAGTAAAAATGAGATGCTGGGGGACTTCAAGGAAGCTCAGGGAGACTTAGATAATGATTCCCTGGCGCAGTAGGTGCTCAGTGCATTCCTTTTCATATGGACAGTTTAGGAGTTCGCCAGCTTGGACGAAATGCGTGTCTTTGAGGTGAGCTGGGGGAAGCCACATCAGGAGAACTAGGGATGTGGTGAGCATCTCTCATCTTGGGCAGCCAGTTCTGACTTTGCAGGTGAGCACAAACCATTACCAGCAGCCTCTACAGCTGATTTCTTGGCTGCCCCTCTGCCTTCTTCAGCTGCATTCCCATGCTGGCTCATGCTGAGCAGGTGCTTGTCCCCACGGCCTGCCTGAGGGAGCCCCTCGCTCTGCGTGTTCCCCTCAGACCCTGTCATGCCCCCCCACTGAATGGGACTCCATGACAATGTGTTCCCCCTGTGGCTTAGAGCATGTTTTGCCAAGAGATGGGCACTAGAGAAAAGGATATCTTTCTTTTAAATTTTTTCTCCCACATCAGGCTGTCAGTGGTTTCAGAGAGTCCTTGTGATCTAATACATGAATTCAGCAGGGTGAATGTTCCTTCTGATAGTTCTGAATGAAGACAGAATTGTTTTTTGGTTTTATTTTTAAAGATATTTAATAAGATTTTTTTTTCAAATCAGTACAAAAATTTTAAATACAAAATTATTTGCTTTTGACATATCTCATATATTCTGGGAACATACTGAAGTCACCAGTGTCTGGTAAACTGTCCATTCATTCTTGCCACGGTTCCGTAAAATTTCTGAGATAAAGCACCACATTATATTACTGGAGTCCTTAGTCAATGTTAGACTGCATTAAACTCTGCATTTAAATAATGGTAATGCCAGTTAAATCCAATCTTAGTTCTGCATGAAAAATCTAGTTCATTTTTGAATCAAAAGCGGTAGCGGTAGCTAAAGACATCGAAGAAGTGATGAGCACTTAACTCTGAACTAGCGCAGCAGTGTGTGATGTGCAGCACTGTACAGGGAACCACAGCAAGGTACGCTGCCCTTTGGAAACAGAATACTTGTTGAAGTGAGATTAGCACCATTGATGAGCAGACAGAGACTTCCTGCACAGAAGTCGCTGTCCTCAAGTACAGAAAAGATTGAGTCCTGCAAGTTCTCCTTGACAACTGGTAACATATAAATAAGGATCGGAAATCAGCTTTTAGATAGAACGAAGTTCTCGGATAAATTTGCGTGATCAGTATTGCTGGTAAGGTTATCGGTTGATCTCAAGCAACAAATCAGTTAAGCAAACAGAGCTACTTCTGCTTTGCCTAGTCATTGAAGAGCAAACTGATTCAGCTTTTGCTGAGTGGCAGAACAGGTGTCTCTTCTGACAAGCCAAATGGGTTCTTGGCACAAGCACAGAAATCCGAGCAAATTTATGCCACCATGATGTATTGCCATGTGTTGGCCAAAATGTCTCAATGACATGGCACAAAGTAGATGGGGAGGATTCACTTCATCTACTTGAGCTGTGTGAACAGAGATGGAGACTTTTCAAGTGCGATGGCATTTGGAGGTGAAACCAGTGCCTGCTGGAGTCAGTGGTGACATTTTAGTTCCAATGACTGCTGGAGAAGACTCAGGGTAATAGTTACACCATTAGTAATTCTTTTCCATCATAAATAAATTGTTCAGGAAAAAAACCACACCTGCAGGAATATTTTATGTGGGGGAAGGGAAATAAAGGTCTCCAGCTAAGAGAACCTTTGCTTGTCAGGCAGACGTGTTGTCAAAAAACCAAGAAAACCCCCACCCAGACAAATAAGCCACTCAAATTTGTTAATATAATTAGAGACTGACCTACTCTGTTTTAAGTCAGCGTTTTTCATCTCATAACTATGATCAATGCAACAGGAGTGAGTGACATACACTGATTTGAACTTTAGTACTGAGTTATTGTGAATGAAATTAAGTAAGCATGGCATTGCAGAAATATATAATGTACAGCTAATATGTCCCCCTTGGGTGCAAAACAACTGTTTATGAACCTGATACACATCTTTAGATATGTTCATCACACCTTTTTTTTTTTTATAACTAGCTGTGCATAATGTTAAACTTTGTATTTATTTTTTTGTTTTTGTACAAGATGGTCCAAAATGGTCATAAAATGCATCTTTTGTGGTATAAAAGTTTGAAGCAGAGGAGAAAGGTTTTGATTTTGTGTGTGTGTGTGTTGTGTGTGTGTGTGTTTGGTTTGTTTTACATGGGATACAATAAATATCCTGAAAAAGACGAATGAACATACTGCCCGGCATAGAGTCCTGCTGCCTGCTCGGATGGCATCTGAACGTAAACCTTGTCTCCATGCATCAGCTGGACCACGGCGCTGCCCGAAGCCTGGTCCAGGAAGCCCTTCTTGTACTCGTCATAGGTGTACATGAGTGGCTCGTTGTTCTTGAACAGCGCCACCCACACGTTGGCGCCTTTACAGTGCACGTGGTAGGCGAAGTAGTAGACGCCGGGGATCTCGCAGGTGAAGATCCCGGTCTGCGGGTTGTAGTTCTGCCGGCCATTGTAGAGGAGCTTGTCGAACTTCACGGGCACCCCAACGCGGGGGAAGGGGGTGAGGAGCTCTGCCGTGAACGCGGGCATCTCGTAGACGATGCCACCGGCCTTGCCCTTCTTGCCCTTGTAGCCGTAGGGGGGCTTGACGCCATCTATGCCTGGCCCCACCTCGGGCAGGTACTCTCCCACAGCTGGTGGAGTGGGTGGGATGATGACCGGGGGACCTGGGGGCCCGGGAGGGCCTGGTGGCCCCTGGAGCCCTGGCTGCCCAGGAGGACCGAGCGCCCCAGGCTTTCCCGGGGGTCCCTGCAGCCCCGCAACACCAGGTTTGCCTACGCCGGGGAAGCCGGGGGGGCCGGGCATGCCTGGTTCACCCTTCGCCCCTGGCAGCCCGGGAGGGCCGATGGGGCCACTGGGTCCTGCAATGCCTGGGATGCCTGAGGGGCCCTGAAGCCCCTGGGCACCGGGGAGCCCTGGCTCGCCCTTTGGCCCCACAAGTCCTGGGACACCTGGCAGCCCCGGCAAGCCTTTGTGTCCGGCTTCACCCTTGGGCCCTGTGGGGCCCGGCAGTCCCCGCAGCCCGGGGCCCCCCACTTCCCCGGGAAAGCCTGGCTTTCCTGGAAAACCCTGCAGGCCAGGTTCTCCCTTGGGGCCAACTGGTCCTGGTGGCCCCACAGCACCACCCTCTCCTTTAGGTCCTGGGAAACCGGCGGCTCCCGGGGGGCCCATAATACCCGGCAGTCCTGGCTGGCCTGGTTCCCCTGGCGGCCCTACCATGCCAGGTGGCCCTGCGTGCCCCTTCTCCCCCTTTGGCCCCAGGGGGCCGGGCAAACCACCCACACCTCGCTCACCTTTGGGCCCGGGGAATCCTGGCTTCCCAACCCCAGGGAGGCCGGGGGGCCCTGGCAGGCCTGGCAAGCCCTGCTCCCCTTTGCCGCCTGGGAAGCCCGGCTGGCCGGGCATGCCGTCCTGGCCTGGTTTGCCAATGCCGGGTGGGCCAGGAGGGCCTTGGATCCCAGGGGCACCTGGAGGCCCCTGCAGCCCTAACTCTCCTGGGGGTCCGGGTTTGCCCGGGGGTCCCTGTGGGCCAGGGAAGCCAACCATGCCCGGTTTGCCGACCCCTGGCAGCCCTACGGGGCCGGGGGGACCAGGCAGCCCAGGTGGACCCTTCAGACCTGGCAAACCTGGGATCCCAACACCCTTCTCCCCTTTTGGCCCAGGGATCCCAGGGATTCCTGGTGGCCCCTTCATCCCAGGCTCACCCTTTGGCCCTGGCTGTCCCTGCAGCCCCGGAGCACCCGCTTTCCCTATGCCGGGAAGCCCGTGAGGCCCTGGTGGTCCTTGTGGTCCTGGTATCCCCATGGGTCCAATCTCCCCCTTCGGCCCCATCTCCCCTCTTGGTCCCGGAGGCCCCATGACCCCAGGTTTCCCTGGCATCCCTGGCAAACCCGGCTTTCCAATTCCTGGGTATCCTTGCGGGCCTGGTTTTCCTTTGGCTCCTGGCACACCATGACCTGGTAATCCTGGTGGCCCTGGCGGCCCTCTTGGTCCGGGCTCACCAGGGGGGCCTTGCTCACCTCTCAGACTGCGCATGGGAATTTCTGGGTTGGGAAGAAAAGAAAAGGGGAGGGAGAGAGATAAAAGATGATTGCAGTCATATCCTTCAAAAAACAGAAAGGCAGTTTTGAATTGAACATGCTTGTTAGGATGCCTCATGGTTTTGTGGTAGAGACAGCTAGTGAGTTACAGGTTGGTGTTGAGAATGAAGAGGATGTTACTGTTTTGCATACTCCAAACTTCCATGCATGCTTCTGTTTCCATAGAATAATCATTGTGCATCGTGTGTAAAAGTGCTTTGCTAGTGTTTTCCACTAATCTTAAGCAACAAAATGTACATTTTGTCCCATGCTGCTGTAGGGTAATCTTCCTTTAAGAGTTTTTGCAGGACACAGAAGCTGCTTGGTGCTCTCGTGCTGTAGGAGAAATCCTGGCATAAAAGTGCTTTTTCTGGAGGGGCTTACAGGAGTAAGATAGTTTAAAAATATTGTATTGGTAAGAAGTCTATGCATAGGTATGTGTGTATTTTCCCCAAGGCTTTGGTTCCCATTAAAGCATTAGTGGAAACCTACAGCCTTAACCAGCATTGCTATTTTGGCACAGCCATGTCTAGTTACAGCTCTTCTAAACACTTCGCAAAATGTGTGTATTGTCCAAACCCACATTTTTGCGTATGTGACTACTTATCGCTGCAGGTCAAGGTGGGGGAGTTGCTGCTGGGATTGCGTTTCAAGCTGCAAGCTTTTTGTGTTAAGTGAAAAGTCTCTCCAGCTCTAAAACGGATAAAGAAGTGAGAGGTTTGGGGGAGGATGAGAGATGAGGTTTCAGGACAAGAGAATTTGTTCTTTGGGAGGCAGAAACCCTGCCTCTCTGCATATGTTGTGTTTTATGCACGTAAAAAATGAAGTGTAGAATTGCTCATGAGATAGGTTGATTTTACTACAGCCAATAGTGCTTGTTCAGACACTCCAAAAATAGGCCCTGAAATCTTCCATTTCCCTCTGAAGTTAGTGAGGCTGTGGTTAGCTGAAGCCTCAATAAGACAAAGTTAACCAGTTTGTCTGCAGTTGCACAGATGCTGGCAGTCCTCACAAGGATTTTATGATGCTGAGTGTTCCTGATCATCCTTTGTATTTTGGACTTTTTTTCTTGTTTTCTTAAATATCTTAATACTGTCCAAACTTCCTTTACTGAATAGGAAAAGTGCTTGTATGTGCAGACTTGTGCAGTAATGCTCTGTACTTTCAATGCCTCTATTACACTCATAAATTACCTACAGAAAGAGGACTCCACAGTCAGAAGAGCAGTTGTCTGTTTTTATCTGCAAACCTCTAAATCACATGGTCTGGATAAATTCAGACAAAACCGTGATGTTCCTGTAAATTGAAATCTTGGGGCTCTTGGCTCATATGTCTGGTTGTTGCAGTGACAGTGGCAGCAGATCCAGGTAGGACCCAGGGCCATTATTTGAAGCCCCATCAGAAGGTGTTCTGTAGGCAGGTAGCATGACAAAGTTTTTCTTAGCCTTGAACAAGCACCCGAGCAAACCTGGGGCCAGCCCTGGGTGCTGGAGGCTGGTCACAGGTGGGGCTGCTCAGAGGCTGTGTTGCAGCCTGGGGAATGACTGTGGCCCTGCACTGGTGACCCTGAGCTGCCCCACAGCTACCATGAACCTGTTTTGTTCTCCTGTGGCCAGGTACCAGCCTGGCCAGGTACCAGCCTGGCCAGTCCTTTGGGCACAAGGGTGCTGTGCCCAGCCTGCAGCAGCTTGCTCCAATGTTTAGTCTCCCTGGGCAAACAGTGCTCTGGCACACCAGGTGGGACCATGCAGGAGTGCCAAGGGACATGCTGACTTACCTTTCTCTTTCTTGGGAGCCATATCCTTGCCAAGCAGAGGCATCTGTGGGACCTCCTTCATGTACTGAGGCAGATGGGGGTACTCCTTCCCATACTGCATGTGGGGCACCTCCTTGCCCAGGTGCTGCATCGGGATGCCTTCTTTGCCCAGTGGCATGTGAGGTACTTGTTGTCCGAGAGGTTGGTACTGGGGCACCTGAGGTGGCAGCTGCTTGATCCCATAATAGGCACCACCTTGAGCAGACCTCACCAGCTCTAGGTAAACGGTGACAGCCACTGCCAGCAGCTGCACAGGGAAGAGCAGCACGGCCATCACCTGTGAAAAGCACCACAAAACACACAGTTGGCAGATGTTTTTTTGTGTTGTGCATTTCCCATCAGGACAACCTGCTCTCATTTTCTGCAGCAAACTGGACCTAAATCTCTGCAAACTGGTGCTGGTTTGTGTGCTGCCCTGGAGGAGATGGAGGACATCCTGCAGCAGGCCTGTGTCTGGTTTATTGGAGGCTCTACTCAAGCTACTGTTATAACAAATGTCCTTGTATGTATTTAGTTTTAAATGTTTCTCCGCACAGGGACCTGCTCCCAATTTGCTTCTTTCTCACTTGTGTCAGGGCCACAGCACAGTTTTGGGGAGCACAGGGTAAGAGCAGGCAGGGGACGTGGGGATTTCCTAAATGCTTTCTGCCCAAGGAAGCTAAACTGTCAGTGCCCTTTCTGCTTTCCACAGCAACGAAAGCTCAGTTTCTGCGGCTTACATCTGTGCCTAGGAGTGTGCCCCGTGGTTGCAGTGTCCAAGGGCTGTCTGTTTATATCACAGTTCCTTGCCAGCTCTCGTCTCAAGCTGGGCTGGGATCCTCTCGACCTCCACCCAGAAGAAGTGGGCCATCTAGAGGCTGCTTGGGCCAGCGGTGCTCCAGGCAGGATCAGCCAACCCATGCCTTTCGGACGTTCAACTATTTTCTAAATGTCTCCCCCACTGCAGACCCTGGCCCCTCACCAGGCACCTCATGCCCATCACAGCACCTCACCAGCCCTGCTAACACAACAGGACAGGGTTGGATTCTTTTTCTCTTATGTCTTTATCAAAATATAAACTTGGGACTTCTTGTCTCATCTGCTGTTGGCTTTTCTTTCTGCAGTTAAGGGCATTACCGTCAGATGAGCAGCAAATTAGGAACTGGGAACTCCCTAAAGGAGTGCAAATGGGGGGACAGCCTGTGGTAGAAAGAGATTCAGGTTTTGAAGTATTTTGCCCCACAACCAAATCTGGCAGGCAAGTCTTGCCCTTCTCAAACACACACGACAGTTGCCAGGCGTGATGGCTGTTGCCACTGTCCTGCTTTTCTACCACACAAAGATGCGTTGCACCCAACCTGGGCACCTGGAAAAGCCCTGATGCTTTTCCAGTCACTCATGCTGCAGAGCTTTGCCAAAGTGCTTGTTGGGACTCGCTCCCAGCAGCTGCTGTGCCCTGGTGTGATGAGAGCAGCCTGAGGAAGCAGCAAGGGCTTTATGCCACCTGCTTGTTCTCCTGTCCTTCCCCAGGAACCTGGATCAACATAGAGGGCAAAAAAGCACCTTTGTTTGTGGCAAAGGGGCTCAGCACTATGCCCCCCAAGTCTGGCAGGTATCTTTTATGGGGAGAATCTTTCCCCTGTGTGTCCTCTAGGTTTTATGTTTTGCTCCTGCTTGAAGTTTGCCGTTCACTTTGCGTTAGCAAAGCACCTGGGGAAATGCTTGCAGCTCTTTTAAAATGTTTCCCCTTCATTTTGCTCAATGAGATTTAATCTCTGAATGGAAATTGGTGTGTAATCATTACTGAACATGTAAAGGGAGGCTAAATCAAAGTTGTGTAGTTGAAACAACAAGCAGAAGAAGGTTGTTATTTTCAATAATGGTTGTATATAGACAAGTGAACTACAGAAAAGATGGAACTATGTATTAACCAAACCATTTAAGAACTGAAATACTAGTGAATAAACACTAGATGGAGCATATGTCGCGCAGCTGAGTTTCTGCAATCACTCTCTCCCAGGAATTTTTGGATGTAACCAGCTGCCATGTGGCAAAGAAAACCAAAGCCAAGATGTACAAAAGTTTGTAAGTGTGCTAAAGCCCAAGCACAGTCGCTCATCCTTGTTCAGCAAAGCATTTCAGCAAATGCTTCTCCTCCAGCGAGTTTAATGTGGCTTTTAGCCCACAGCTGGCTGTGCTGCTGTGAGCTGAAGGATTAGGGCCTTGGGATGTGGTATTTCTGCTTAAAGCTCAATGGCACTCGAGTGCGAGGACAGCCTGTGCATGATCAGTTACCGTGGCTCGGCTGGAGTGGGGTAACTAAACTAACCCACTGCAGCTTCAGCTGGGCATGTGGACCCTGAGTAACCTTTTTTTCTGGGGGGGAGGGAGGAGGCAGGAGGTGTCCCCCTTCTTGTCTCTGTTGGCCTTCCTGCTCCTTTCTGTACAAAACGAGTAACTTGCAGCACCTTTGCCTCTCTGTAGCTGAATAGGGTAACCCCTGCCTAAGTTTGCAAGGAAAATCTCAGTTACTGGAAAAATTGCAGTATTCTGTGCTTCTCTCCCAAAGGAAAACCATGGTCTGTATGAAGAGAGAAATGCAGTGAAACCTTTTAAAAAAATTAGAAGATACTGGATGATATAGGACTGTTGTTGAAACGTACTAGTGTGAAAGGCAGGGTGGATTTTGAAGAATGAGGTTATTAAATTACCTTCTTGGCTAGTTTGTTGTTCTGGTGGCCAGTTTTGGGGGGAGTTGTTTTTTTAAAAAAGATAACTTCAGTGGAATAAGTAGAGGGGGAAATAGGTAAAATTCCTTTGGATGAGATTTTCTCTTTGTTTTTATTACAAAACATGGACTTTGTGTGCGAGTGGGAGGTATTTGAAATAATAGAAAAAAATTTCCTACAGGGAGACACCGGCCTGCCTGCAGCTCAGGGTGAACTCAGCCTCCTGCTGTTCGTGCTGGGCTGCCCTGGTCCTGCCAAGCGTCACGCAATGCACCTGCCCTGGAATAGGCACGACCACGCGGCACATGAGATGTTTTTGTGCGTGCATACAGAAATGTTGAGGGAGATCAGACAAGACTAGTAGAGATAGGAAGGCTCCAGAGAAGGAGGTGATCTCACCACATCTGTGTTTCCTGTAGTGTTTTTTGACTCATCATAACCCAACCAGTGTGGCCTGGAAATGACCGATTGCTTCTCATCTATTGATTTTGGCTGGGACTGGTGCCTGTGACTAGCTGAGGTGGAAGGTGGGGGTTTATTTACTGAGCAACCTTGGGCTAGATGGGACTCGGATGACATCTTTGTGGGAGGAGGTCAGAGCCTCCCCAGAGGCCTTGGAAGCTGTCTGGGTCTTGGGATCTGCTGGAGGTACTGGAGAAGCAGTCTGTGTTTAGTACCATCTGTACAGCTTGTCTCTCCCCCCTGCTCCCAAAGGAAGAAGGGATCAGACAAAATCAGTCTTGATGAGAAGTGTGGTAGAGTCGCATGTGCTGCTGCTGGATTATTGTTATCAGGTACCATCACTGTAAGGAAAGCCTGCCCAGCAGCATGAGGAATGCCAGGGATAGTCCTTCAGTGTTTCAGCTCACTGCCTGTGAGCTCACATCCTAATCAGCTTCTCTAAAGTTATTTATGTACTGAGAGAAGTTGAAGGTCCATTTTTTCTGTCTTGCAGTTTGTTTCTAAATGTCTGGGTGCACAGCTCTAGTTTGAAGACCTCACTAGGAATCCACCAGCATCTTTAAATGCCTAAAAGCTACTGAAAATCTTGCTCTTGGTTTTCAAAAGAAGCCTATAGATCCTAAATGTTGGACAGGTCCTCCAGAGCTTCTGAACAGCAAAAGGAGTTTTTTTTCCCAGCAGTGACAGAACTTAAGGAAAATAGCAGAGTGAGGAGGAGAAAAATCTGTGTTAAAGAAGCAGCCAAAATGTAAGACTTCCCGAAACACCCTTCACCCAAATCCCAGCAATTTAGGGATCTTCTCCAAACATATTCATGTAATGTAATCTGACATGCTTTCAAAGGTAACTGCTAGCAGAGCAGTAATTTGGCTTTGGATTGGGATTTTCCAGGGTTTTTGTCAGAAAGCAATAGGAATATCTGTGTATTTGTGGCAGGTAAATAAGCGCATGCATGCACCTTTAGAGAAACCAACGGCTTGGAGAAAGCAAATTTTTACCTTAACTGTTTGAATGCCTGAAGGAAGACGAAGAGGAGCAACTGTGCCTTCCCACCATGTGAGATGTCATTTTGCACCAGTCATTCAGATTAAACCACAATAAACATTTTGCTTTACCTAGTGTGGGACAAGCCACTTGAGGGTGAAGGAACATTATCCTAAACCACAGTGTTCAACTGCTTGTGTGTGAAGGCATGTGGTTGGCTCTGGGGGTGAGAGAGAGTCCCTGGAAAAACACATTTTTATGGGCAAAGCATGAGTGAGAACATTTCTCAATAATCTTTTCGGTAGAGCTGTTCTCCTGAGAAAACTAGAAAGGACCTTCCTCTGGCTATTTGAGTTTGTCAACAGAAACAGAAGACAAAACAAAATGTACCAGCAGTCATAATTCTTAAATTGGTGTGAAGAAATAATGGCTGGTTTAGCCTAATTATGTAAAGAATGTATGGAAAGAGTGATGCCCATCCATTTGGGACTTGAAATCATAGGTGGTCTTGCAAAGAGTGGAAACTAGACCTTGATTTATTGGTTTTTACAGGAAAGTCATCACTCTGCAACCAATGTTGGGTTGTCTCAGAACCTCGAAGATAATCACCCAGAGACTACCCCCATGGGCTTAATTTACCACCCCTTGCTTTTGCATTGCTGTATTTCCCAAATAGGCATAAAGCAGGAGCACATCTCAGTGACCTGAACTCTTTTCCCTGGGGTCCCTTCCATAGGGGCTGCGTGAAGTTGCAGGGACCAGTTCCCCATTGCACAGGGGGATGGACTTGCTAGTGCTCTGATTTCCACATGGAAAATGACTGCTGCAAAATAAAAATCCTAGTGACTCTGGAGATTTTGTTCCCAGAAGAATGCTACTTAAAAAAATTGATGATAAAAAGCTAAATTCTCCAGCATGTTTCTGTCTCGAGATCAGAAGTGGTTAGGGTGACTTCTAGGGTGACCTTGATAACAGATCACATTACCAAGTATCTAGAGTGGGGTATCCAGGGGCTCTGCTCCTGGGGATGGGAGTCCAGCACCACAGCAACATTATAACGCAATGGAAATGGCAAACGTGTTAAGGTGCAGAAGGAGTAGCCCCACTGTGTTGCAGAGAGCTGGTGGGTGAGATGCACAGTTGCTCTCCGGGGGGGTTTCAACTGGCTGGCCCCCAGTTCATATGCAGAGGTACATGGCAGCTCACGTGAAGTTAAGGAAGGGCTTGTAAGAGAGAACTAAATTCTTCACAAAGTGATAGCAATTATTTTTTTCGTTTCATTTGTAGTGCTCCTTTGGGAACAAGTATCTATCTTGTCCCTGTTTGCCTGTCCCTGTTTGCCAATGCACATCMCTTAAACTGCTGGGCTGAACTTGGAAACGTGTGCACACGTCCACCATGTACATGTTTTTTTTAGGGTCTTCACCACATTACAAGTATTGGATTAAGCACTGGGCATATAAATTGAGGGTGGGTGGACATTTGTAAACTAATACTTTTAGCCAGCTAACGTTTCTTATAAGAATTTTTAGCACAAAATGAGAAGAGCAGCTATTGAGGCCTTAGTTCCTATAATGAACTAAGCTATTCCTCTCCAGTGAATAGCTGTGGTGACTTCAAGGGAGTGGTGTCTTTAGATGTGAAAAGCCAAGCAAATGTTGGTGGTCATTCTCAGCACTGGTGCTGCGATGTGTAGGTGACTTGAGCAGGGAATTTCCCAGCACATTGTTTGTCCACAGTTCTCAAAGATACTATTTCAAAACTTAATCACAGCTAAAACTCCTGTCTGGATCATTAACTCCTTTGAGGACTAACCTGTCAGTCAGTCAGTACTTTCTGAAGGGACCTGAGGATACGCCGTGCTGTATGGAGACTGAAGTTTAGTGGGGACTTGTATTTTCAGGGGCAGGAAAAAGCAAAACCTTCTGGTTGCCAAATAATTTTATATATGCTCAAGATCTTAGAGTGCCATTTAATGGACACATTACCACTTGAATATAAAGCATTCTTCTGCCTTTCTATGCCAAACGACGTTTTATGTCACTGGGACAGATGTTTTCAAATTTGCCAGCAAACTAATAAAACACAGTGTGGGGGGTTTCTTTTTGCAAGTTCAATCATATGCCACATAAAAGCAAGGTGCAAAGGCAACCAAATATAACTTGACATGGATTCGTCTGAAAGCTAACCTGTTTTGTAACCCAAATTAAGACTAGCTACACTGATTGAATCCTATTTTCAGCAGTGAAGAGCAGGAGGACAGTAAAGGAGAGCACAGCCCCTGTGCAAGGACCCAGCCATGCTGTTGGCAGGAGATGGTTGATCTATGCCCAAGCAGGTTTGGGGTCCTGCATCATTTTGCTTTTAAGGGTACTTGCAGTTTCATTGAAGGCAATACCTGTTTCTTGAGTAGGTGAAGAATTTACCTTGCTAAAGTGTCTATAAGGGCCTGTGCATTCAGTAGGGAGGAAAGTAGGATTTATGGTAAATGTAATCTTGCCTTTTTGCTTCTTGTGAAACTTCCCACAGGGATCAGGTTTATTTTTTTTCCCCTCCCTCCTTTTCACTGTCCCCTCCAAGGAAACAAAGTAGTCTCAAGTGTCTGTGTTCAGTTTAGATTACTGAGAAATAGCTATTGTTCAGTATGTTAAAAATAAATTAAATCATATTTTGCTCAAGGTCTAACAACTGTGTCTGATTATCATGTGGTATTTACTAAATCTAAGGCAGTCATAACAAGTATTGTCATAATAAACATTTTAAAATGCATGCATGCATAAACCTGCTGCTAATGGGGAATATTCAACACGTGGCAGATGCTTGTTTCTAGGGTTTTTTAATTCAAAATGGTGCCTACAGTTTCCTAGAGAAGTGTGAAAACATCTAAATAAATGGCTTCATCTTAAAAACCAGTGGTCATCTATAAGCTGTCTTTGGCTTCGGTGGTAATTGTATGATCTTTTCTTGCAGTGTGTGGGGAGGTCTCTGTTTATCCATTTGTAAATGCATTTCCAAAGACAAAGCACTTGCCTCTGCTCCAGTCTTTCTGCAAATACATTCATGTTTGTGCTCACTTTGGAGGGTCACGCACCTCTCTGTGTGGAAATGGCACCCTTGGACTTCTCCAGTTTCTTACTTCTAAACAGTGTATATCCATGTGAGCCTGTATCTGTTGCCGTGTGCAGGTATTTGTGTGCATGTATGTGAGAACACACCCTGGAGTGGAAGCAGCCACCATGAGAAGGAGATTGTAGCCCTTGCAGACATAATTACGTTGCCTTTCGCCTTCTCCCCGTGCCCGCTGTGAGCCTACCTATGTGTGCTCGGGTAGGCGTCTCCTCCTCTCTCTGCAAATCCAGACATTATTAGATTGGCATTTCCACAGCCTCAACTCCCAGCTCAGAGTTCTGCTGACCCAACACAAACATGAAGCTCACGATTTATGATGATACTAAGATGCCTGGCGCTGTAATTGATTTCCAGGCGGGTTCATCTCTTGCATGTTTTTGAGGATCTGGCCCAGATGCTGTTTGCTGGAAAATGCCTGAAAGCTACTTGGAGTCAGATGGCAGGGAGCTGTGACAAGGATCAGTAAGTTGGGCACCGCTGGCTGGGTGACCACAGTCCCTGGGGACACAGCTCTCTTGCCTGGTGATGTGTACTTGTTTGCACGAATCGGTGCCTGACCTCGGGCTGGGGAGGAAGGACCAACTTGGGGGAATGTTTGCAGAAAAGCATGCGACTTTAATTATGGGATTAGAATTAATTATGGGTAGGATTTAGCAAATACCTGCCTTTGAATACGTTTTCCTGTTCTCCGCCATACAGCATGCACTTGAATCCTCTGCCTAATGCTCTCTTCTGGGCAATTTGCCTGCAGTCTTGGTGGCAGGCAGATTTGATGGAGATACTTAAATGACTGCCGCTAGATCCCTGTTCAGCGATCGGCTGCGTAAGGCGCAGAAACCCGGACGCAATAACGTGGAACACACAAAGTGATCAAAGTGCAGAGCTGCCTCCCCGCTTATCAGCACAGAATCGCGCTGCTGGCGCGGAGCCTGGGACTGGCCGCCGATGCGTCCAAGCACAGACTGTTTGTTCAATGTGGGAACTGCTGAGGGAACTTCTCTGCAGTGCTGGTGCTACCGAGCTCTACAGGAGCTCCCCGCGGGCCACCGCCACGGACACCATCCAAGGAATTTGCCTTATCAGATGGAACGGCTTTGCTGTGTGCAACCCACTGGAAAGGAGGCTGGTTTTCATGGAAGTGCTTTTGTAGTCAACCAGCCGTTCCCTAGGGGTGGTGTTGATTTGGGGATTGTTTTGGTGAGAACACTTCACATCTACTGCCAGTCCACTGACCCCAAAATAACGCAGAGACAAACAACTGGTGATGCGCTTCAGGCTGAAGTGCATGGTCCAGTAGGCTGAACCTTGAGGTGCCAACAATGAACTGTGGTGATTGCTGGTTGCCAAACAGTGTGAACTGGGAACTGTAGGCTTGCTTTGGAAACCTCCCTTCTCAGCTGTCACTCATCACTCTTGGCCTTGCTCTGCCCTGCAATAGGTTGTGTTGGCTGCCTGCAGTAGAAGTCTCCCAAATTTTCATGGTACAATTGTTTGCATGTTATTATGGTACAATAGTTTGCAAAGTGTATCACAGCTTCTTACTGTTTTAATCCAAAGCAGTGCCTCTAGCAGTGGTGCTATGAATTATTTTCACTGGTAGAAGTGTAAAATGTTTCCATTTCACTACCTCTTGGGTCAGCCAGCTACAGCTTTGTGAACAAGCCACACGCTAGCAATTGGCTCTAAATGACAAGTGAATAATCTTCACAATTCACTGTTAAACTTGTTAACTGGTGGAATGCTCCACCTCATCAGATGTGTAGGAGTAGAGAGAAGTGAGGGAAGAAGACTGTCTCTTTCTGTGACAGTTAATAAACTTAAGTGTGTCCTGAATCTTTAGCCAACTACATGTTCTGAAGGATATCTACCAGTTTTACTGGTCAGAGAACTCTTAGTTCCTCATTTGATTAATCAATTTATTGTACTAAAAGCAGAAAAAAATTTGTCATCTTTGTGAAGGTGCATTGAGTCTTAAATATGTCTATATATATTTTATTCTAATATGGAATGGTTTAGGATTTTATTTCTTGTGTCTGGGAGGATTGCTTGGAGAAGGAGCATTCTTTGAATTAGTAGATCTCGATATCTTTAGGGAAGCTTAGATGTGCATGCAAAAATCTCCTTCATTAACATCTGCAAGTCACAAAGAGGTGCTAGAGTATGTATTTTTTAAGAAATACTTTTTAAAGTAATATTTTAAGAAATATTTTTTAAGAAAGACTTCCCAAAAGGTGGCAATGGAAAGAAAAATCCTGATTATAGAAGTGTTCTTAGTAATGACAGTGGCAGATTGTTGCAAGTGTTGCAGGGAAGATAATCTGTCTTCCTATTAGTTTAAGTGTTACATAAAGCAGTACAGCTGTCTGCAGTTGTAATATTCATGTAGGCTGGACTTCTCAGGCTAAGGTACACTTGGTGCCAAACCTAAGGAGACAAGGGAAAAGTGGCCAGAAGCTGCTCTTGTGCTTCTCTTGATCCCGAGGCTGTAGCAAGTACTGTTTCAGTCGCTGGTGCCACTTGAGGCCTGACTTGCTCTGCATGGCCTGTGGACCACTTGCAACACCCTGCTGTGGTGTGACATCCTGCCATGCCACAGCCGCTGTCACCATGTCTTCATTTTGAGGCTAAAAAGGCTGCACTGTGTCCTGGGTGGACAGAACCCAGCCATAGCTTTAGAAAAGGCAGGTGTCTGTCTCCACTAACACGTGGTCTGGCCAGTGCTCTGCTATGGGACATTTTGGGAGGTGAGGGTGCCTGGCAGCTCTGCAGTGCCTGAGGCAGGCAGGAGGGATGGCTCTTTGGAAAGGGGTAAGCTTTAGCCTTTTCATTGTCAATGAGGAAGCAGGAACTTCTCTGAGGTTTAGAACTTTCTAGCTCTTTTTAGCACTGCATGCTGAAATACAGTGATCCATTACAGGGAGCCATGAACCCCTAACAAGGAGTCAAGATCATGAAAGGCAGCCTAATTCTGGGTGCACAGGTTCTTTGGTTGCAGTCTTTCAGTTATAAAGAAATTTTATTTTATGTGCCCCTTCATAGTGATCGTACTCCAGGCTTTGCAATCCGAGCAGTGGTTACTTTAACAGTCCTGTGAGTTCTTGCACTACAAAGCAAGAAATCTGTGCGGGACTCTTGAAGTACTTGGTCTGATCTTAATTTGAAATAATTTATTGTTCTCTGTGACTCCTGTTGCAATCCTGTGGCCTTACACATTGCCTTCTTGCCAGAAAATTTGCTTGATTGCCTCTGTCTAAAACTGGCACAGCACAGCATTTCTGTTCCTTTTCTCACTTTGATGGCRTACAGAATGTGTTTTCTTGGCTCTTGCCCTCATGCTGTTTCATGACTTTTTTTTTTTTTTAAATAAAAGCAAAAGGCTTTGGAGGCTTTATTTTGGAGATGAATTGTTACCATTTACAATATTTCCGTTCACTGTGCTTTGATGAGCCTGTTGAGAGAAAGAGCAGCCTCTCTCTCCCTTATTTTTATTTGCTGTGCTCTAACTCTGCCACTTCCCAGAAACCCAAAGTCCCAGTCCAAGGGAGATATGAAAACAGTAACAAATGCCTGTAAAATATTTTTCTTGAAAAAACTTCCTCTCAGACAATTTTTATTGGAAGGTTATTTGCCATTAAAAAAATTCCTGCCCTTTGCATACTTTTCCTACCTTTGCTCAAACAGTGGAAGAAATAATTTTGCCTTAGAAGGTTAAACATACTAGACTACTCCACCCAGAGAGAAATCAGAAGCATGCTTTAATATTATTTAGCAACAGTTATTTTCCTATTTTATTATAAAATATTGCAGGTATTGTCATATTTGTTAGGAAGTGCTTATCATGACCTGAGACTCCATTCACAAAAATCAAGCAGATCTTATCTCATTATCATATTTCCTAAATGGGTAAATTATTTTACTTATATGCTACTTTTCTTGATAAACACTAAGACAACATAACTACAACTAAACACTCACTTGGTTAAAATGGTTTCAGAACTGAGCTTTTAATTTTTATGAAAGACCCTTTGTGCTCTGGGTCATACCTATGAGCAGACATAAAGGTGGAAGTTGCTAGATGGTACACAGTGCATCTACCAATTTAGGTCTCTTCATAATCTGGCACTTGCATGCGAATTACCACTGCAAATTACGAAAAACTCCTCTACACTGCCAGCATGGCTGAGCTGCACACACACATCCCTGTGTCATGCCAGAATAGATCTGTTCATAAAGACCTTCTGTCTTTTCCTCTTGTGCAGCAGCTAAGAAATGCATCTTACTCAAGTCTGCTTCAGCACAAAAGCACACAATTAGTGGAAGGGCAGAGAGACAGAGCTTGAAATCACTGTTATTTGTTCACAAGTGTAACATGAACGTGTAATGTACACAGATACCACTCTCTTCCCACTCTACAAGTGCAGAAATAAGGGTAGCATGACACAACCAAAAAAACTTTCAACCTGTGCAATACTCCTTGTAGGTTTGATTCAGTGAATACTTTTAGCAAAGGTTTACCACACCTCTCAAAAGCACATCAAAGAAAAAGGATACTTCTGAAGCACGCACACACACACGCACACATTTATCCTGGATCCATGAAAATATAGTCATTTACACTCCAAAAATGTCATGAGGTGGAAATAATATCCTATATGCAGTCCAATGTGCTATGGTTTAAGGGACTTGAAATTACCGTATGTGTCACCTTGGAACAACCTAAGCAAGGCCAAAGGAAAGCAAAGCCAAGCCCTGAAGAACAAATACTATCAGTCACTCACTTAAGTCTCTCAACTCTACTCCAAGAGAAACAATCTGAAATGTTCAGTGGAGCCATTTGGGCCCATGATGACTGAGACTAACTAATACACAGGCTGGAAAGCTGCTCAGTGCTCAGCTCTTGGGACTAACAGTTATAAAATATCCTCAGCGGGAGCTGGCGTTTCATCCGTGCTGCAGCCAGGGTGAAGGGATAGGCTGACAAACATGCAGCCACCCAGCTGCTCAACTGGGTTGAAGGCAGATGCCAGCCTCCCTTCAGCTTCCTGCAGCGCTACGAGGCAGAGATGGGCCTGCAAGCACAGRAGGATATATGATTGGAGGGGGAAATTAAAGCACTTCAATCCGTAATCGAAATCCAAGGCCCTGATCAGGGACTGATTATCTGTTGCCTGAGCTGTGAGGCCATTGAAATCCTCCTCAAAGGCACCTTAGTCCCAGTGCAAAAGCTGGGAGTTTCTTAGTGCTGGGGGTGGACTTGAGACTCCCTTTGCCTGTGGATGCCCCCCAGGCTTTCAGACAAAGTCTTTCATGGCTTTCCCTCCTCCCTGTGGCTCCTTGGGTCTGCTGTGACCTCTCCCAGCTCTAACCCACCTCCTGGAAGTTGATGCCTGTAGCCTGCTGGCTCAGGCACTCTTAGGAGGTAGGAAATGCAAACTTCAGAAGCACCTTTTGCTCAAGGAAGCAATTAGATCCGTGTTCCTCAGCGCAAGTAAGACTGTGCTTGAGCTGCTGATGGTTGCTCAGAGTTTGAAAGAAAAATCTGGCACCTGCTTTCAAAAGAGGATTGTGAGCTGTGAGCCGAGAGTGGAGGGACTTGTGCCTATGTACTTCATTCACCAGAAGGCACTTAAACCCAGGAGAGAGCTGGGATTTAGGATGAACTGCAATCTTCAGCTTTTCCTATTTGGCTGGCTTAGGCAACTCCCCAAACAGTGGCTTTTGTGAATCCCCCTCCAAGGCACTTAACTCCGCTTACACACATGCATGGAGTCCCGGCATCTAATTCAGGCATGTGGACTCCATTATGGAGCCAGATGCAAACATCCCTTCATGGATTAGGATCTGAAAGGTTCTATATCCTGTATTGTCAATCAGCTAAGGCCTCCATTCCCTGCCCTGTCTTTTTTTGGTTTCAAAATACAGACTTTCTTTAAGCAGATAAATATTTTTTAAAATTATTTTTGTATCTGTGCAAAGGCGTAGTTAAGGCATGTGCTAGATATTCCCAGGATGATGCAGTTAAATCAGCAATGACTAACTGCACAAAATCTGGTGTTAGAGAAAACCATGCACTTAAATGATGTCATATCCTTCCCTGCAAACCTTGTCCACCAGATTCTTATTGCTGAACATCAGAACAAAGGTTTATGGCTACCTACAGGCCAGGGCTCAACCAAAATAAAAAAGAAATCCACTAGGCTGGTGTTTCTCTAGCAAGGAAAAGGGAGTCCTGTTTCATACAGCAGAATGACTATCAGCAATGCTTAAAATGGTTTTCATCTGTGTATTTTGTTTGACTCTGAGATGGGGCACCTACATTGATTCCAAGTTAATTTTGTCCTTGGTCAAGAAATCTTTTCAGATTTTCAGATATTAGCAGAAATCATGTGTTCTTGATAGAAATACTTCTAATCTGCTTTGCGGAAGGTTTGATTAACTATGCTAATGAAAGAGATATTCTAGAGTACATAATTATAGCCCACAGGATCAGAGTTTGAGAGGGTTTTTTCTTAAGTTGAGCAGTATTGCCTGGAAATKGTTGCAAAATTCTCATTAAATTAAATAGTAAGGCTGATTAGATCTTTCAGGAATGAGCTCCTTAGAGGAGTCTACTCCCAAGTTGTAATAGTAAAGTTATCCAGGGGCTAGTGCAAACGTGTGTTTGCAGCTTTGTGAGACACTTGGATGAGTGCCAGCACTGGACACAGGGTGCAATTTGGGCTGTGTTTAGAGTAGGAGCCCTTTGCTGCTAAAGCAACGTGAAATGGCAATGCTTTAGTTGAGAAGCAGCCAAACCAGCAGCTCTGAGCAATGTGCTGGGACAGCCCAAGCACACACATGTGAGCGTATGCACACAAATGAACCAATCAGTAAGAATTAAAATAAAGAATTGAAAAGTCCCAAGTCAGCTTTGCTGGTATTTCTGCATCCATATGAGTAGCTTGTGGTGACATAACTGTTCCATGCTGCTGGCTGAGGGGACCCAAGAGCACAGCAGCTTCGTGACAGGCAAGGGAAGAAACGCCTGGAGGAGAGCTGGGTCTGGAATGGAGGGGAACATGTGAAGGAATTAACTGAGGTACCAGAGATTTAACAGCTCTCTGCATGGAACTGAGGGGTAATCCAGTTTCTTCCATCACAGATTTAAGCTTTAGTAATAAATCAGCAGTGGTTGTACTGGACAAAAACTAAGAGCTTTTATGATCTCTGGGAGTGTATGGCATCCATGTTTGCTCTTTCATTAGATACTGTTCTCATGACAAGTTTTTGAAAGTAACATGCAGAGAGGGGAAGTAAGGCAAACTTAGGGAGAGTTTTCATCTCTTCTTTTAAGACTTAGAGGGCAGAATGTACAAACTGCTGCCACACGACAGTGCCATTGCCTTGAAAGGGATTAGCTTTAAGTAGTATCTATAGAAATAAATTATTACCCTCCTCTTCTTTTCAATCTAAAAGGCAGCACCGGTAATCAAAATCATGAAGAAATTGAAAAAACCCCTGAACTTGGTATATTTAATTTTTTGTCAGTTTTTTCTTTTGCTTATTCAGGCTCTAGACTGGATTATCTCCTAATGTGCGTACAAATCTCATTAATCACCTTTGAGAACTGCTGTCAAATTCTACTCATGCCTCTCCTCTTCCTGAATTCCTTCTTACTTCTCTCTCTTCTCTTTATAACTCGAATAGCTRTATCTTGTTTTATCCTTTCTTGTACTTACATTCATTCCCCAAATAAAGCAGTCTCTTAAGAGTKGTCTGTTGAAAATTATTTACTTTTTTTTTTGTTACTTTAATAAGGATTAGATGCCATTATGTCTTTGGTTTGGAATGAAGTCCTCATCKTGATTAAATGTGACACCTGAAATGAACTTGTCTTCAGAGGACTAAGCCATGACAAGTTATCCAGAGGAAGGGGAGAGATTTGTGTTTTCCTGCACTTGCAGTCAACAGTGTATTGTGACCATACACAAGTGTTGTGGCATTCAGAGCGCAGTGATAACTGTTATGGAACAGAYGACAAACCTACTTATTTTTCATTTGGAAATGCAAAATTATTAACACAATATTGTTGAAGAATTTCCTGGCTAGTTTTCCCTTGTCTGCCTCAGGCTGAAAATGATTGCTGAAGTTTAATACTTTATGAAACCTCCTGACTCTGAAGGTCTAGTAATTCTCCTTGGGAGGATCTGCGACGCAGATAAAATGCAGAAATCTGAACAGACATGATGGAAAACTACCTGCAGTAGAGACTATAACTCTGAGAAACTTGTGTCCCACCAGTTCCTGTGCATTGATTATACCGGTGAATATCTGTTTTTTAAAGAAAAAAAGAAGTGTATTTCCTAGAGTTCAGTAATATGGGACCCTACATGATCTGGAACAGATTTTTCTCAAGTGATTCAATTAATTACTTCCATGTGACAATTAGCAACATCAGAAGCTTGTGAAATTCAACAGTCGGGGAGCTGGTCCCTTGTGCAGACAGGCAATTTGACATATATAGATAACCCCACTAATTTCAATGAGAACTGTAACCTGTATAAAATTTGCTAGTTGTTAAATATTTTAAAATTAATCTAAACCTATACATACCCAGACAGTTATTGATGCAATAGGCTGTAGTCTGTTTTTCTTAATCAAGCAAAACTACAATGAGAATTTCGCTCAATTAAGAGCTGAATAATTTGGCTGACTTTTACCCAGTTCTTGGCAGCAGAAAAAAACTGGTCTTTCCAACAGTAAGTGCCAGTGCAAAATATTTTGGCAAGGAACAAATGTCAGTTTAGATCTATGAAATTACCRTTTTCAGGCAGTAAAATTAGAATCACTCTGGTTTGTATTAACTTAAAAATACCCAAACCCTGGCCAGCTATTGTGCAGCTAAGTAAACAGGTATCCACTACTGGCCCAGATTCTGTTCTCAGTTATAGTAGCATTTTGAGCATTTTGACTGCAGTGGAGGTAATTCCTATTTACAAGCAGAATAACCAATATCACTGAGTCTTAACTTTTGCATGTGCTTAGTTTATTGATATTGGTATTCTGTTGTAGAAATTATCACAGTGGTTAAATGTATCTGGTTTGAAGTGGACAACAGTGATTGTTATTGAGTCCATTTTACTGCATCTTATCTTGCTAACTATGACATTTAATGGGATTTCCCAGACGAACAGCTTCACTTGCCTAGCCCCTCTGAGCTAAAAGGAAATTTTCCAAAGATAGATGAGTTGGAAGATAAGTGGGAGTGTTGCTTTCCTTTAATTATTTTCTTTTAAGGAAATGTTTTTCTTATCATTCTTCTCATCTATTTAAAACTATCCCAAAGTCTTCCTGGAAACTGGGCTGGAAATGTCATGAGAACAGACGTTATGTCATAGATCTGATTTTTTTTGTCAAACTGGCGACAAAGATCCCATTTAATTAAATGAAAGCAGACTTTGGATGTCTCTGTTGATGTACAGACCTACAGACAGTAGGAGAATGAGGGAAGAACCTGTAATGTAAACCTATCACATTAAAAATACATACTTATGTTCAGACTTGACTATTGTTTTACAAGGAACTCCCAAGAAAACATGCATGTGGATCCCATTTCCTGCAGAAGTTTTCTTTAAACACTCATGAAATCAACATATCATACTTCAAAGATTTCTTAGTGTAGCTGGAAGTAAGGCTGTAAATGTTCTACTCACATCCTTCACCATGGGTTAGCTGATGCCACCAGCCACTGAATTTCCACTTCATACCTGTGGAAAATGCTGCTCCTCATTGGCCTGCTTGGGATCTCTGTGGGCCAAGTGTCAGTGCTGCAATCAGGTCTATAAATCTGCTAGATTATTTGTGTGCTGGAGTTTCTCTTGCCATTGTGATGAAGAAATAATTGAGTTGCAGAATTCGACCAGTTACATATGAGGCTCATTGAATTTTATTCTCTAACAAAAGCGTTRTTTTGTAAATGGGGGAAAAAAAGTTTAAATGTAAATGGATTCATATGTTTTTGGTACTTAAACCCGTTTAATTACATCATTATTGTTGCCAAATAACATGACATGGACAAGTTAGATGTTAGCCTTTTTTATAATTTAACCAAAGTGATCACGCATATTGTGTGCTGGCTACACAACTACATTTGATCTTTGTCCAGCCACAGAAAATTAGTGCAAAAAAATGCATGGGAGGACCCAAGGCTTCCGAATGTATTGAACTCATTACTAAGACACTTTAAACTACTCAGAGTTCAGCCTTGTTCACTCTTGGTGATGATGCCTCACTGACTAAAAGTAATAATCCTAAATTGAATTGTTTGCAAAGAAATGCAGTGGTGCCATTTTAATTATAATATAGATGCTTCTCAAGAAAAATTTAGTTTGAAAGTTACCACATTTTAAAACTGATTTCTATGACCTTGTTCAGCTGTGTGCTGCCAAAGGATGTACATTATAAGGAGCTGAGGCGTCAATGTCCAGAAAAGCCAATGTTTTTTACTGCAGATAAAACACAGTTATCTCTGAATGTGGGGCTGGTGGTGAAACAGGCACAAGCTGAATGTTCACTRTTCTCGTCAGATATTCTTTCTTCCTACAGTGCCGGACGGGAGTGGGTTAGAAAATGATAATTGTGAGATACTGTTCCTGTCTCCTGTGAGAACATGCTGCTCCAAGAGAACTAAGAAATACTGGCTTACACTTTTTCCAAGTGAATTTACTGTAAGTGTGGCAGTAAGCTCTTTTATGCATTACATTGTTTCCCAAAGTTTCCAGTCTCTGCAGTTGACTGTTTACAGGTGTCTCTGAACCTTTGACTTCAGATAAAGCCACACAGAGACCACAAGTCACTCTTGATGAGCAGACACATTTCTTGAGGTTCACTTCTGGACTGTGAGATGCAAAAGAGTAGTTTCCTGAAAATATGTTTGTCAAGAAGATGACAGGTCTTACTGGAAGGAAACTTTACAACAACTCTACACTKTGTGAGAGAGGAGTAAAGTTTAGGCCCTGATGCTCATCTCTGAGGAGTGTAATTTGAAAGAATTTTTCATTGCATCACTGGCTTTGTCCGTGTGTAAAATTGGTATAACATGGCCGAACAGAACAAGTGCTTCATGTTTGTAGCTAATTCATCTCCTGAGAAACAGCAGAGGAGCCTTCCTTCCTGCCAGCTTTCCAATATGGCATTCACTGAGACTGCAAAAGTCTTGGGCAGAAGGAGGTGAAGAGGGTAAAGAAGCCCTGATCAAAAATCACGCCATCTGGCATGGTGCAGATTAGTACATTAAAAAGAGGCAAGAGTGCAATATGGTCTGGAATAATTTTTTGTTTTAATCATGTAAGTCCTTGTCATGCTGTAAACAGCCCAGTTTGCTGAAGGAGGACAAAACAAAGCAGGRCATGATTTGGGTAAAATGCGTGGGGAGGCCATGTCTTTTGGATGCACTGGCCTCCTGCCACAGGCAGTTTCCTGTGCTCTGCCTGGGTGGGGAAGGGATGCTGCAGTCCTTGTGTATTCACCTATTCAGTTTCTGGTTCCTCCACCTCCACCCTCTCCCGAGGTGGCAGAGCAATCCAGCCTGGGGCCTGCTGTCCCAGAGGATTAGCCCTTTGCTCTAGGGGGCTAGGGGAAGGATTCCTACCACCATCAGTGGCCCCACCTTCGAGCTCAGCTACTCAGACTGTGACCTTTTGGAGCTGACCTGTTACGACTTAAGGACTAGGTAGTGCTAACGAGTGAAAAAAGAGCTGAAATGGGTGTTTGAAATGAGCCTCTGAAAGCAGTGGGAAGAGTGGTACTTGCATGGTTCTGTGAAGGAAATACTGTTATTCCTATGGAATGGGTACTATTTTTACAGCTATAATCTAAGACATTTTCCTCTTTAGCACCAAAGCTGCATGCAGGGCTTCATCTCGGCTTTGAGCAATTGTAGCTTTGTAAGCTTTGGAGTTTTATTAGAATCCCTGCTGCAGTCTTCAGTAGAATGGGCTTGGCATTTAAAACCCAACTTGTATAATTTTTCTAATTCAGGATACAGTCACCGTAACTAATTTGTGGCAATAACAAAGGAAAATTAGATGCTTATGTATCCTTATATTAAACAGGATAAGAAATGGATTGCTAGCAAGTATATTTATAAAATCAAGCACACTGAATGCCAAATGGTGTAGCTTATGAAGACCAATTGTTTTAAAGASTGACAGGTACTACAGCCAGTTCAAATGTCTGCTGGAGCAATTTTTGATCACGATGGAAACTGGATTGGGTTTTCATGGGAAGTCCTTGGGAGCGGACACGTCTTGGTACTGATGCTGCCCCATAGGTGGCGTGAGCCATCCACTCAGCACAGACACAGGTCTAACRCTCCTCTTGCATTAAAAGAAAAAAGCAAAATAATAAAAACCTGCTCTCATAATTGTCCTTTATCTAGGTGCTATGGCCTGTGTTGGCTGGCACACAGCTGTGTTACACTGCCTTCAGTGTTGTGATAAATGAAAGAGAGTTTTTCCTGGTAAAGATAAAATCATATTTTAAGACACGGTGTTTGTCTGTGCCTTAGAATGAGGAGAGTCTTCCTTTCTTTCAGGTACTTCAGTCACCKACGGGGAGCTCGTTACAAACAGCTTATTCCCTGTATTGGCCAGGGCAAATGTGATACAAACTGAGCATTAACAAATACCTTTCCTTTTGGTCCTTTCTCACTTCCTGTCTTTTAGACTGGTTTAACTTTTCAGACTCTCTCTCACTTGTCAAAAGGCAAGGGACTTTGTTTTCTAGCTATCGTGGAAGTGTATCGTGTTGGAATGTGCTTTGCTCTGAGCGCAGCAAAATCTGCAGATTTTTCTGCTGGTGAGTAGAAAAGGGTAAGCATCAGCCCTTTGATCTGAACCATTCTGTATTTAGGGAAGAAAGGGAAAAAAGTTTGAGTATGTCTGCAGTTTCTGTGCATTATATCTCCCATTTAGGAGTCATATGCATTCCTGACTGGATTTAATCACATGTGAAATGGTGCCTGTATTCCACATCTGGCCATGATAGGAGGAGGTAACATCTACACCCAGGCGTCTATTCTGCTCCATTCAGCACCAGTAAATCTCAGATAAAAATTGTCCATAAAAGTTAGGGAGGAGAGGAAATTAAAACAACAGGGAAGTCAAAGGAGGACTGTGTGGTAAGACCTTCTATCTTCAGCTCTTCACAACCACTGAGTACCTCTGCAGGTAACTACTTCTAAGCCAGGCAGAATGGACATCAAGTTTCAGGTACAGTAAAGAAATTTGTATCTCAAGGTACAAAAATGTCTCTCTCAAGAAGGATATGAAGGAATGTGTTGCACAGCAGCTGGAATGGGTATTCTGCCTTAGCTTGAAGGACAAGGTGTGCAAAGTATGCACACATCTGGGATTGGAAATAGATCCCTCATGACATTGTCAGATATGCCTGTGGGAGGAACAGAGAAAACCTCATGTTCAGCTCCTGTAGACACAGGGTGGGCTCGAGTGTTTGGCACTCACAGTGTGCACAATAAACTCCTCATGTATGATCATGAGATATGCCAGGGGTTGCACAGCTAGGAGCACAAAGAAAAATCTCATTTGGAAGATTAAAAAAGATTGCAAAAAATTTAGCCAACACCTGGCTCACCTACTGTCCTATTTTTACTATTTAATCTCATTCACACTCCTAAAAATAGTCTGAGTCCAGGAGAGATGCACCCAAAGACAAGATTAATACAGAAGATTTTTTTATCATTTCAGCAGCACATGCCTGAATATTGGAAGTAGTGATTTCATGAAAAGCAGTGGTTGCAGTCACATTTGAGGTGCAGAGGTAATATAACTCTTCTTTGGATTTCTGAGGTTACATACCTCCAGGAAAACAATCTCCTCTTGGTTTACATTTGATTGAGTCCAGGAAATAAATATGTCATTGTCAGTGTTTCACAAGCCGGAGCTAAACCTTTCCTAAAGGAGATGTTAATAATATCCAGAGGAGGGAATGAACTCACTGCAGGCAAAAATTATGATAAAAATAATAAGAAAAAGTCAGACTCCTCCCAGTCTCCTTTGGTTCAACTACAGATTGTAGGAGGTTTCTCATAAAAGTATTTGATATATTTTAATGTGACTTTACATTGGTTGGGAAAAACAACCAACCTGTTGAGAGTTAACATATTAGAACTCTTCCTCATCATGCCAAATTTATAGCAAAAATCTGCAGGCCACTGGGCTTAACTGAGCTGGGTGAGCCTTTTAGCTTATCAAACATCACATGAAAAACTGGGGCTGAGTAAGTGTTAAAGCTTTGTTAGGATGGCGTGTCCTCAAATAATTGTAGAATGCCAAACACAGAGCTTCCCGTGTTCCTTCAGGCTGAGCAGGGATGCCAAGTATACAGAATTGGAAGCTGTCTATCAGGGTTTTTTTATTTGCTTGATATTGTGCAGACAGCAGAGACAAAATACCAAAAATGCTTGAAATCCTTATGACCTTTCACTGTAAACTGTGAACTTTGTCCGCTAAACTCAAATTTCTATTGACACTGTCAGCACAGGCTCCATGCTGTTGCCGTTCCTTTGCCTTTTCAGTTTGTCATTTATCAAGAGACAGCTTCACAAACACTGCACGGGGGGCGAACCTGAGCACATTCGAGACCTTTTGCAGGTTCAAAATACTTAGTCTGCATTCTGTGGATTGCTTAAAAATAGCTGTAGTGCAAGCAAAGTAGCATGAAGTATGCTGTTTGCACCCAAAGGAAATATTCTATAGAAAGTCTTAGCTTTGCCATCAGCCCGCATTGCTCACATTCCAAAGCTGTGTCCTGAGTCCATGCTGCTGCACAGCTGGCTCCATTTACACCACCTTCCAGTTGCATCAGGAATACACAGGTGACTACTGAGCAAATGGTCCAGAAATGCATTCAGTAAAGTACTGCATTGGCTTCTTAAATGAAATATCCCTGATTTCAGCATTGTGCTTCAACATTCATCCACCCTTGTAAATGAGGAGCTGGACTGCTGCAGAGAGCAAGTGCAGGGGAAAATTCAGATGTATGAAGTGGAAATTGTGAGAGGGAGTGGAGGGAGTAGAAGAGTGAGAGTGGCTGAGCACTGGCATGAGTTGCCAGGGAGGTTGTGGAGTCTCATCCTTGGAAAAAATTCAAAAGCTGTCTGGACATGGTCCTGGACAACCAGTCTAGGTGTCCCTGCTTGAGCAGGTGGGTTGGACAAGATAACTTCCAGAGGTGTCTTTCAACCTCAACCATTCTGTGATTCTGTGAGATTGTTCCTGTGGAAGACGACTATGAACTTTAATGTTTGTTGCTATTTGCATAACTTTGCCAATTAAAAAAGACAGCCTTAATCAGTTACTTAAATAAACCCAACATCTACATAAAACTCCTTCGAAACTAAATGTAAGGTTGAATTGTATAACAAATGTTTTAGCTGAACTCTTGCTGTTAGATGGGCAGTTCTTCTGACTATATTTCAAATTTCATTTCATGCTGTGGTAGCATTCCTTGAATTTTACAAGGTAAGGGTATTAATAGAGTTGTGTCTGAACTCTTTAGAGTCTAGAAAACTGTCTTAAAATGTGACATTTCCTGAGAGAGTTCTGCGTATAAAATACACTGGTGTTTCCAAAAGAAACTGAGCTCACAAGGAATCATTTCATTGATAAATTATGTCAATGAGGCTTTTGAAAAAAGACTTCTCACTTAGTGCTACTTTTCCCTGAATGTGAAAGCTGTGGAGAATGTGTGGAAAACATTCACAAAGTGATGATGGCAGCTATATGCTCTATATGTTGCTGTTAATGAGCTACCTGTTAATAAACCCTATGCTTGAGCATATAAACAGGAGGATTAATGCGTAATGCAAACCCCATAAAAAGACTCACTTTCCCAAATTAGAGAGGCACATTGTTCCAGTCTTCCACGAACTTCCTGTTATCAGTGTAAAAATCTGCTGCCTMCTGGCTTCAAGCCTCTTTTCATGYGAGTTGGTCTGRGGAGTGGGGGACTCAGAAGCAGAGAATTTAATGAGCAGCAGGTTCCTCAGATCTCTGCTTTGCACAGCCTGGGATCATAAACTTGTCATCATGGTTACTAACAGCAAGCAGAGGTATCCATAGAATATCCTTAATTCTAATCATTTGTGGGGGCAAGTTCATCTTGTTCTTTTTATGTGTTCTGTACTGGAGCTTTATGTGTCAATTATCACTACTAAAGCCCTAAACAAGCCCCTCTTCTTCAAAACACAGACAAAAGCAACTATTGGGTTTATTCACAATAATGCTTGGATTAGTTAAAGAAACCACATTCACCAACAGGAAGASAGAAGTAAATTTCTGAGCTATTGAATAACACTGCTATGTTTGGAAAGGATCTTTCTTTTGTAATTCTCCTTTAATTTCCTCCCATCCAAAGCTGCTGAGAGGAATCTGAAGCTAGGTTTTCATGAGTGAGTAAAGGAGTCCAGCAACKGACTCCTATTTAAAAGAAATTATCCTGGAAATGTAAGGTAACATTTCCATAAATACTTGAGTAATTTGAGGTTTAGCTTCCACTAAAAGTCATCCAGTATTTCCAGCTCCCCAAGTCAGACAGGGAAAAGGCAGGCCAGTAAACTAATCCTAATTATCAGATAAGCAGGGACTGGATGGAGGCACATAAAGCACAAGAAAATGAGAAGGAAACTGAGGACAGAGAAGATGACTATGTTCAAGAAGTTTATACACTGAGAGGCATAAAAGGCAGTTCAACAGGAAAAAGGATAGACTGAAAAAATATCAAACAACTATATAAACTGAAACATTACTTTCAGTCGCTTAGGTTTCCTTTGGATTTTGAGATATGACCTCAGTAAATCCACATAAAATTGTATAACTTTATCACCTGACTCAGTGCCTCTGAATTCAGCACAGTATTTTTTTTTTCATTCTGCTTCCTGATCAGATTAGAAAGTGTCTGAAGTTAAACTGTGCATTCTGGTAACCTTTCTGAGTAGTTTTGCTTTCTTCATTTCAATTATTGTCTTTCAATTTAAAAATATTATTAAAATACCACATTTGGGTGGGTAGTGACTACCATGACACTGTGTAGATAACCAAAGCAATTTGAAGCAAGCTAGACATTCTAAGTACATTTTTAAAATACCTTATTGCTTAAACAAAATAAATCCCTTAGTCTAGCAATTACTTTCAGATGTTTGATTGTTTATTTTTAAAGAACTGTCATGTCAACCATTTAGAACTGACAAGAACCATTTTGATATCTTTACAAGTTTTCTCTAATGTCTGCTCCCCCTTCTTATGTTGGGAACTATATACTCATCTTCATTGTCTCTTGTATTTATCTTAATTTTGCTGTATTTTATTTTATTATTAGAGGAAAAACTTAGCAGAGCTGTTTGTGGCAAGATTTAGTTACAGGAAACCCAACAGCTAAGCCCCAGTTTCAGCTGAGACAATTAGACTGTTGATTTTGGTAGCAGCTCAGGACTTCTATTTGACCCAAATGCCTTTCAAGTCTATCTGCCAGTTGATGCTCAAGTCTGAAAATTTTCTGTATTCTTTCTACAGATAGAAGGCTTTGTTTCCTTTTAATTTGAGGGATATTTCTATCCAGATCTGACTGTTTTGCTGAAATTCTTCTCCATTCACTGGAACAGATTAAAAGAAAAAAGGGAAATAATATTTTCCAGAACATTCAACCTCTTCTTAAGTTTGTTTTCCCCTTAATTCTCTGTTCTTTAATATCTGTGAATTGTTGAGGATGGTGTTTTTCTCAAAGCAATTTTGCCACTCATGAAAAGTAGTAGGTGTTAATTTGCTGTGCTTAGCTTAACTGTTGCTTTTTTTTGTCTAGCAACTATATTTAATAGCTTATATTACTGTTTCACCTGTTGTAGGTAAAGGACTCTAAAATACCGAACATGCAATACTTTTTAAAAAGTGATCTATATTATTATATAACACCAAAACATATTTATYGAAAGGTTTGAAGAAATTAGGAGCAGTGTTCTTATATAGTCTTATACAGTCTTTTCATCAACTGCTACAGAAACTTTGCAGCTGAGTTATCAGAGTCCACTGCCATTCTTGGATGGATGTTTTGTTAAGTGGATGGGCTCTAAAACTTTGTGGATGCTCTGGGAGAATGTAAATACTAGCTGAGAAGTGTTTTATTCTCTGTCAGTAGTTTGTGGGCTGAAGCCTCGAGCATTTTTTTTTCTTTTTTTTTTTTTTTCTTGTTAGACTTTTCTAGCACCCAGTGTAGGGTAGGTCACAGCAGCTGATGCTGGGTGGAACAGTTACCAGGGACAGCTCCGGCTGCGGAATGGCCAGAGATCCTAAAATCCTATCACTGCACCGGTCCACCCTGCTGGGTTCATAGTTTGGTGCTCCCCAGTGAGTACCCACCCCTGTGAACCCCAGTGGGTTCACAGAGCAGGGTCTTTGCCAGGGCTGGTGCTCTACAGCCACGTTCATGGAGTCATGTTTGTGTCACTCTACTGGTTTTTCGTTTCAGACAAATTGTGTATGATTTCTCCGCAAGTGAGTAACACTATGGAATGTGGCACTCATCCTCCTTAAGAGATGTCCAGAAAGTCTGAGCACTTTACATGATTAATTCTTACCATGTGGATTCTTTTAATTAGCTTTCTAGAAACCAAAACAGAGTGCAGGACGCTACTGCGATGCAGCTTGTTAAGCAATAATGCGTTTTTTCTTCCARAAGTCACACTTGATAACAAACAATAGTCATAGGCATAAGATGACTGTGGACAGTATGAGCTAATGTCTCGTTGTCAGAAACTTTTCCATTAAGGCTCAGAATGATGTTTAACATATTCTTCCCATTATTGAGCTAAACTAAACATTGTATGAAGTATGGATTCCCCAATGAATGTTACTGCTGTTTATTATAACATGTGCATTGATATGGAAGTGGACACATGTACATATGCATTTTGGGTATCAAAAGCACATCAATAGCATGGTTCACTCTATTCCCAGGATATAAAGGTTTTTGACATTTCTTTTTTAATGAAACCTGTCCTTACTCTTTTCTGACCGTAAAAGCAGATTTAAACCAAGATTCTTCAAATAAACATGAAATGCCAAAGTTACATATTCTCTCCTATCAAACAGTGGAGAATGACTGAAAGGGTAGATTTCTTTATCTAGGCAAAAAAGTGCTGCTGAGCATGATCACCAAGATTTATTACCATATACTTTTCCACACAAAATTCAAAAGCTTTGGTGTATAGCAAACACTTGAATAACTTATCAAATCCTGTGTAGGTGTTAGCTTTAAGACAACTTCACTTTTAAGCCTTTGTGCTTTGTTTTTGGCATTACATGTAACTTGCTTAGGATTTCAAAGCTGAATATACTTACATTTAGATTTCGAGAAAGGGCAGAAGAAGGGCAGGTTGGTTGCTTTTCACTTTAGGAGACCTAGATTTCCTTACTGTGGGAGCCCCGTTGTTATTTTGTTGATTTTAAGTTTGTCCCTAGGGGAAAAAGAAAGCTTATAAGAAATGTATGAGCACACTATTCTCCCCCCCCCCCCAATATTAAGAAATATTGGTAAAGATTTTCAAATGTAGTGGCTTAACATAGTCTTTTAATTCCATATTCGGGCTTCTTATTCAAGGTCTACTGTTCAGAAGTATGAAAACCTGGCAACTCATTCACTTTGAGTAGCCTTTGTAGTTACTCAGTGCTTGTGAAAACTGATGTAGCAGTTTGAATACGGACTAAAAATCCTAGTGTTTGGTGTTTTTGTTRGCAATCCTGTAATAATTTTGCTGTAAATCAGGATACGGGTTTGGATTTCAAAACTGCCTTGAGCCTTGTTCCCACCCTTCTACAGAGACACTGCATAACTTTTTCAGATTACAAGGTATAAAATTATCAGTTTCAAGCACAGATGAAAAACTTTTACCTAATCTCATATTTCTCCACATGTGTTGAGCCCATTAAAATGTACATACAAACCTTTTCATGCAATGCATAAATAAAATCATTAGTTCCCAAGAGGCTTAGATTAATGTATTGTGCTTGGAACTACCAAAGTCCCAAGGTTTACTGCACTCATAATATGAGGATACCAATAAGGGGAGCCACAGACAATGCTAGTATCCTATATAAAATAAAATATATTTATCTATTTTATAGGCTAATCATTCTCACACAGCTGCTACCAAGTCTTATGTGCTTTGCCTGACCCAAATCCCACTGACATGAGTGGGGAGTGTCCCTGTGATTTTGTGAGTTCAGCTGCCATCAAGATATTTAGGGTTCATTTGTGCATGGCAAATTCTGGAGAACTTGCTCCAGCTGGACTGAGCATGTGCTTGAGTGCTTTGCTGGATCAGAGCTGAAGAGGGTCCCATACCTCTCTGCATAGCCCCTGCCCTCAGCTGCTGGCCACACACTGCACTTACTGCTGAGCATCCATCCCACATGGAGCCACGGGCTACTGAAACCCAGCTCTTTGACAAGCAAGGTGATTGCTCTTCACATGCAGATTTATTTTGTGGTTGAACATGGAGATATTTGGCCTAAGATCTTCCTTGCCTGTATTTTCACTCTCCATAGCCACTGATTTCCCAGCAGTCAGAGTAACTCAAGAGGCAAACACATACAAAGGTATCTCTCCATTTACTTTTAGCATTTTTTCAGCCAGKGCAAAATGCGAACTCAAGAGTAGAGGCTCTTGACCTCTGCAGAGCTGCACTGCAGCAGTGCTCTGTACCCCAGCACCCTGTGGCCCCAGGCAGCTCTGCCCTGGGTGGCTTGGTCACCATAAGACCCTGCAAACCTTAGCAGGAGGAAGCGTTTGGAAAGGGAAGAGTACTGATTTCACAAGGGCAACCTGTTTGACTGTTTTACCCAGATTTACTCAAGYCCATTTGAAATGTGCCCACTACCCTGTTTCATCTGAATGCTGCACCTGGCCTATTGTAAGGTCTCAAATCTGACAAAAGAGTTAGTTAAATGATTGTCAAAACAATCCATTTTCACAAATGGGGCTTGAATTTTCTAGACAGAAGAGCGTTTTCTGCCATAAAGGAGATCTCCAGACATCAGCCCAGGTACCTCCAGGGTACATTGTTGCCACCCAGAGCCCCTGAGTTCCTGATTGCTGGCTGGAATCTCTTTCTCCCTTTCAGGTGGCTCCTGCTGCCTACCCAGTCCCCCAGCACGGGCTCTGAGAGCTGCTGTGTCATGGCAGCCAGATAGGCACCTTCCTCTCAAAGCCCGAAGCCCTTTCAGAAAGAAACTGGCTGCTTTCCGGGCTGCTTGKCTTAGATTATGTATTAGATTAATGATGACAAAGTTTTCTGGCCTCTGGTGTAAAATTTATTTTAAAAAATCTCTTTAATGATAGTGGGCTCAGCTTTCTGTCAATACCAAAGCTGGCCTCCAATCCACTCTTGCTTTGGTAGATAACCCGTGGTCATCTTCTCCTGACTCCCTCCGTCTCTTGCAGCAGAGCCCTGTGAGTTTGTGAGTTTAGATGTGTGACTGCCTGGGGAACCAATAGGAGATAATGTCCTAGTACTGTGGATTATTTGCAATTGGTTTCATCCAGTTCATTAGAGCTGTACAAAGAAGTGTGTATTTGGCACCTTTCTGAGAAGACTCTGAAGCCTGGAGAGCAGAAATTACTAATGTGTTATACACAATTTCGTTGCCATTTGCTTCCTAGTTTTTTGAAGAGTAGATTTTCATTGTTTATCCTGCCAAACAGGCCGCCTTCTTCAAACAATGAGTCAGTAATTCAGAACACATCTACACCCTATCAGAACTTTTAGAGACGCCTCTGTTCTCTGCAGTTCAGCTCAGGATACAAACTTCTCTGCAACTTGCAGGTATTTAGGTTTGGGGCTTTGGCTCAGCTTCTTGTGTGAATGAGGGGAAGTCACCAAGTCAGAAGTAGCTTTGTATAGTTAGCAAAATGGAGACCTGCCAGACTTGAAGCTACTTTGCCTGTGACTGAGGAGAGAGGGATTAGGTGTTTCAGCCAAATGGCTCATTCCTGCCTCCTGTTTGTACCATCCATGCTGCTGTTACTGCCTTTGCGGGATTAGAGAGAGGGTAAAGGAGTTGCCAGTGTGTACCAGAGGGCCCCAGTACAGCAACAGCAGTCATATATGTCCTTTTATCTCCAGCAGCAGCAGAATTTCTCTGCCTTTCTGCCCTGGTCCTGTCCTAGTTCCTGTCCCTCCAAACCAGGACTGACCCCTTCTTGACAATCAAGAAAGAACAGAAAAATGTGTAGATGGTGATGCTGGAAACAATGGAAGTAAAGGGAATGGTCTCTGGGTGTCGTCCCTCCGAGGAGTAGGGAAAGGAAGGAAAAGAAGGGGTCAGAAGGAGGAGAAACAACTCTATGAGCAGAAAAAGTGCCCTGTCCTCTCTAAACCTCTCCAGACAGAGGCCACTCAATCCCCACCTTTTCCTCTCACATCTTTCCCCATCCCACACCACCACTCCTACCCCTGCCTGCCTTCTCTGCTGCAAGGATGCCCTCAGCTGAGAGTTTGGTTTTGCTACACAGTGTAWCAAGTAAAAAGACAAATTCTAGCTCCAGTAGATCACTCAGCAGGCTCTCCCTGATTTTTCTGAGGGGAACTCCTGGCCACTTTGAGATGTTTTCTTTAAAATTAATCTATTATTATTATCCAGCTCTTCATGTCCTGAGACCAATCACTTGATGTGCATTCTTGCACTTCACTACTTTCAGAACTGAAAACCTATAATAGTGCAATAATTTTTTTTTAACTGAAAAAAATAATCTCTTGAAAGATTTCCTACTGATACAATCCCTGTCTTCCCTGTGTTATTCAATCATGTGCAGATCCTGATATATATATTAGGACTCTTTGGAGAAGTTCCAAGTACAAGCCATGATGCTAAGCAACATGAAGCAACACAAGGCAGTCTTTTTTSCTATGGAGAAAATAACTCCCAAGAAGGCTTCTTGGAGAAGCAAGGAAGGGAGGGAGGGAATATGACAGAGAGGAGAATGAGAGAAATCATTCCTAAGAGAACATTTAAGCATTGAATTTCCTGACTGGTAGGGTTGCATTTCATTGCTCTGCTTTCAAGAATTACTTTGTGCAAAGCTGTATCTGAAAGGAGGGGAGAGAATTTATTTTCTGTGTACTAAATCTTCAAGTAAAGTAAGGTGGCACACACTTTCCTCTCCTTTCCACTCTGCTGCCTGCAGGTATTAACTGGATATGGAAAACAGCATTTTGTATTTGCAATTCAAGTGCAGAAAGACAAAAGCAGAAAGGCAGAAAATCACAAAATGGGTGTATTCTCTCTCTTAGCACAGAAACAGCATGATCTCTGGTTAATTTAAGTAGTCACAGAAATGTAACTTCTATTTTAAGCAGATACTTAAGCCCTGCTGATTCAATATTCAGCTCAAATGCAAATGACTTTCGTGGAATGAGGCGTGCACTGAACTGGATCCACTTAGTAAAATATTTCAGTCTGGTGTTTGAGGGAGAAAAGAAGAATCTGGTCAACTGTTGGAAATGCCTCTGTAGCAAAATCACTTCTGTACTGATTGATTGTTCTGTTTTCTAGGGAATTTGTAAGGGATTTTTTTTAAAAAGTATGACTGTGGGGTAGAGGGCTGATCTGGAGAAAAGTCACAGGAATGTATACACATAATTGCATTTTTTGAAAGTAGCACGCTACATAGGACTTCCTAAACTGTACCAGAAGAGATTAACATCCTGGAACTGACATTCACAATTTTGAATTCCATCTTTCCAAGCATAATTAATGTCCTTGTAAATGTTTTGGTATCAAAGTTGGGACTCACTGACTCACTTTGGATAAGACAGTTCATAAACTCTACTTTTTTTTTTCCCATTTATTATTTCCTTTTCCAATGTTCCAGAAATGACAGATGTTATATTTAATACTAAGAAATAGTAAATTGAAATAGCATGTTTTAAAGTATTTATTAAATTTAATTGCAATATATGTAAGTTGCTTTCATTTATAATTTACTCTTTTCTCCTGAAATTTTTCTCTTTTTTGCTTAAAGTACCTGTGATTTSTATCTTCCATTATACAAAATATACAAATATTTTTGCATAACTACAGCTTTTGTCTAATCACACACCAAAACAGAAGGTAGAGAATATGAAAATTACTTATGACAGATGAGTCACATTAATATTTTGTTCTAAGCCATGAGAAAAATGAGACAGAAGGGATGGGAATCAAAACAGATCAAACCCCTTAGTGCTTTATGATCCAAAACCACAGCTAGCTATTGAGGTGCAAAATGTTCTTTTTTAAATAAAGTGTGAGAAAAACGCAGAGTTTTGTACTGCAAATGTTGGCAGCACATAATGTTGCAATTAYTCTCAATATTTTGAGATGCTTGGATCATAACCAAAACTTTAAGCAACACCAAGGTAAAAGCATGTTTATGCTCCTTCAGAGACATTAAAAAAAGAAAAAAAAAAAAAAAAAACGAAAAAGAAAAATTGAGTTTGTCACAGTTGCTTCAGAAGTGGTGTGCCAAGCTTCTACCAGTGACTGAGAATAACAACAGAAGGAAGGGATGTCACGACATCCTCTTGCCTATTTTATTTTTTCCAGTGTACTAAATTCAGAATCATTCAGATAGTACTCCTGTTAGCTTTATCAGATTTCTGTGCTGCTTAAAAAATCTTGTGTATTCTTTCTTTGAAAGGAATCATTCTGACTGCCTTTTACAGGTAATGTACTATTTCAGTACATGGGCTAACTTAGTTTGGATATGAAGCATAATCTTGCTTCCTATTTAGAGGACAGTAATTAGGATCAGTCACATTGGATATGCCCTCAGTAAGTTGCCACTCATGATTAGACTTAAGAAGAAACATTATTCACTCCATCTGATGCGATCAGGTAATATTATCTATAATCTGGCTCACTGTTGGATGAATGAGGTATTCTGTTTCGTAGGACCTGAGTATTCTCTTTTTTAATTTYCTGTTCTTGACCTGGTATCCAACGAAGAGCTCAAGTGAGCAAGACAGTAAACATCCTCCGTGAGCTTGTCAGCACCCTCAAGTCTTGGGAAAGGATGTGCTTTGAGGAAGGTCTATGCACTATCAGGGTTTCCAGCTTCCCTGGCTGCACCACAGGTGCTTCAATATGGACCTGACAGRCACTTTATCCTGCCAGGCCTCACTCCAGCAAAATAGTGGGGAAGGATCTAAGCATCCATGTGGAGACCTGTATTTTGCCACTTGCTGGTAACTTCATTGTAGTTATATATGTGCTGTAAACTCCAACAATTGCTCTACAGGATTGAAGTTGAGCTCTTTCTCATCAAGAGAGTGAATTAGGTAGGTAAGTATTAGCTCTGCTTAACACCACTTGTTTGTTCYTCTAGTTATTAGCAGGGGCCCTGTTCCTACCCACTCCCCATCAAAATCTGTCTTTTCCTCATATGATAACAAAAGTAGCTGTTCACAGTGCATACCATGCTGGGTTGGGCTGCTTTTATGCCACTTCTTCATGCTGTGTAGGAGACATTAAACATGGAAAGTGAACAGACACTTTATGGACTAAACGTGAAAATTTAAGAACTAAATGGGTGGTCTTAACCAGACAATTCCTGTGGACTTTATTCAGAGAAATACATGTCTGAATAATTAGGAACCAGCACAATGCTTTCAATATCTAGCTGTAAAGGTGATCCCTTAAGCCAATAAAAGCAAGTCCTCCTTTTTCTCCATTTTTAATTTGTCTTATCATGCCTGAGGAATTTTTCTACCTTCTTAGTTTATGCGATACTTYGGACTTGTTCTGTAGGTATAAAACACATTTTCTATAATCCATCAAACATCAGTAACTTGATTCTTCATGATTAGGCTACCAGAGGCTAATGGGGTGTGATTGCAACTTATTTGCAAATAGGTATAGTTGTTTAGTCCATGAAATTATTTAGTCCATGAAAATTCAATAATTTAGTTTTTGCTTGCCAGGCAATGTGTGAGATCCATGCCTTGAGGTATACATAAGCACATGGGGTAATGGTGCTCCATTTCTTTAGTGATACTGGAACTATCACAAGAYGTGTTTCTTGTTAATAGTGGCTTGTAACTGTGATAAGCTGCTCAGGCTTTTCAGCCAAAGCAATTCCTACAAAACCACCTCCCCAGAAAAGGTTTGTTGGAGCACGCTGAACTGCAATTAAGGAGAAGGCCTGCGAGGGCCAAGAAGATTATAGGGAGGTATTATTGGTCCAGACAGAAATTTTGCCAGGCCTTCAGGACAGAGTTATGTATCACTGCATGTTTCTCTCTGGTATGTTCTACACCATGAACTTGGAAAGAAATTTGAATTTATGATGAAATCTAAACTCTGTTAGGACTACTGAACTTCTGTCTTGAAATCTTTCCTGATTCTAACTACTACATAGAAAGGTTTGCTAGTGCAGCCAAGACTAGCTGTTCTTGGGAGAGGTACTTGTAAAAGGAAACAGTAGGTATAAAGGGTGTGGTGTAATTTCAGTCAGGTTATTTATGTGTGCCTCTTAAAAAAAGAAGAAAAAAAAGGAGGGAAAAAAGAGAAAATAAGTGTAAACTTTCCAGTTYCTTACTGCTGCCAATCTCAACAAACCAATTCTTTATCCATCCTGGAATTTTTATCAGCTTAGTCTCATATTATAAGGAAAAATGAAGTGCACATTTTTTTATATAATCTAATAAAAAGTTAGAACACATAGTTTGCTAATATATCTTGCAGTGACCAATGTGCTGTGTTTACCACACGTATAGGTAGGGTTTCTTAACCTGGTTGGCACCAAGCAATTCTTGCTGCTTTCTAGATTTGCTTGGCTGAACTCCATGACCCACACCACATCCTTTTATGTAATTTATCTCTAAATTTAAGGAGAGCCATAAGGACTATGCTGACTTCTGTATAGTATATTTGAAGAAATTGTTCTAAACTCCGTAAATATAATCCAGATGAAATAGAGCAGAGAACAACCTTGGCTGTCATCTGCATACTGTGCATGRGCAGAAACAAGCGAACAAACAAAAGTAAATTCTATGTTTCATTGCTGATACCCAGATAACTGAATATAGAACACTCTACACCTTTGATTTTTGGCAATTGCAAAAAAGCTTAAAGGAGATGAAATTGCCGGTTTCTACATTAGCATTACAGAATCTCACATCATAAAGAAAAGGCAAAACTTCTGTTCAAGTCTCCAGAGCACTAAGTTGATGAAGTAATTAAACAGGCATCTCATTTATTTTTGAGAGCAGGTATTAGATGTTGAGTTACATACATGATTAGATTCTTTGCTGAATAGGGGCTTAAAGTGGTGGAAATGCCCCCATACTTAGCAGAGACCAAAATACCAATGACAGGAAAGCATGGGTGGTTTTCTTTTTCACCATACTTTTCCTCTTAAATAAAATCAAAGCAATTAAAGATACTCAGACATGTTTTATACTTGGGTTGGGATGAAGAAATGAAAAGGAACATGGTCTACTATTACTGATCAAAAASGAGAAATGTTATATTTGTATGTTTTATCACAGAGGAAAATGCTTTCAGTTTTATAGAGGAAAAAGGACTGAGAATATGTTCAAAATGCTCCCCTTGGAAGTAAAATGCCTACGTGGACTGTAAAGTATGACCTCCTCTTCATTCCCCTTAGGGACTCACGCTGTTTGTTGTCTGTTCCTTTTAAGGCAAGATTCTAGGAGTTTCACATTACAGGCAAGAAGAATTCCTCTGCATGCTAATATAGTACCCAATAAGCTCATGCCAGTGGCTTATTTGGTCATCTTTACAGCAGYACCTAAATATTCACATATTTATCTTCACAGTACCTTGTGAGATAGGGAAGACATACTACTCCCATTTTGTGGCTAGAATGAGGCTGAGTCCTCTTCCCAGGGTTGGTCAGGAGGTGTGTAAGAGATGTGGTGCATAGGAAGGAGGTATTCCCTGTCTCAGGGTAGTGCCTTAGTGGGTCAACCTTCCTTTCTACTGGAATGTGGAGCCTTATCCAGGAACAGCAGCACAAACACTGCTTGTGTGTTTGAAGGAATTATGACACATCCCACCTCTTGAACCGTGTTGCACTTGGGATATGTCCTGTGAACTAAGCCAGATCTCATGTCCCCCTGCTCCTTGACTCTCTAACCCCAAAAAGCTCCCCCCCACTTTTCCAAGAACTGAATTATTTTTATCTTACAAAGGTAACTAGATAATTAAAACTTACAGTACGTACTGTGTTTCTATCATGCTTGGAATTTCTGCTCCAAAGTTTCATCACTTGAGGTGTTTATAYGGGTGGTATTTATACATGTGACTGTATTAGACTCTCAGCTGCACTGCTGTGCAAAATAAAAGCTTTAAAGAGACAGCAGCTATAACGTGAGTTGTGTCACAAGTCAGAAATGATGCTCAGATGTCATGCATGAGTCATGCAATGAACATTGTAAATGCTATTGAAYAGATTTAGTTAATAAAATGGTCTGATAAAAATAAGAACATTAATTAAACATAGAACAGTTTGGGTTGGAAGATCATCTAGTTCCAACCTACTGCCATGGGGCATTTAAAAATGTACTCAAATTTATAAAATAGGAAATAGCACAAGCACTGCAAAATGAAGTAAGTATTTTGACTGCCCCGAAGTCCTACAGACAGCAACAGAGAGAACATTTGGATGGAAATATAACTAAGCAGAGATTCTGTAAATATTTCAGCTATAAAAAGCCACAGAAGTCCAGGCTTTGATGAATTCCTGAGACCATTCTATAAAAAATAAAAATATTTACTAATGCTAAGTCTAAAGAAAGATACCTCTTCTATGTTAACAGAAAGATTTTGGTGACAGAATGTTTCTAATCACAATTCTAACACTTCTGAAATTATGATGATGTGTAGAAAGTATAGATCCTGAATAAAGATGGATTSTAAGATGCTGACAACATTCTGCCCAGCCGAATGGAAATTGTATTTTCAAGTATAAATCACATGTATCAATTTATATTAATTAAGAACAAATTCATAATGATATTAGTTCATTTATTTAATTTTACTTTTTCATAAATGTAAAATTGAGTCTGATGTCCCTCTTTTCAGGAGGTAGCAAAAAGGATTTTGATAGAGTGGGTTGGATTGGCTAAATGTAAACTGTTCTCCATATTGTAGCCATCTGAACATGGCAATATAACTTCTCTGTTCTAGACTTCAAACTACAATTAGTACAAAAATCAAATTTGCATGCATATGGGGTAATACTCCAGGAGTTAATCCCTCTTGCTTTTATCCTTGGTATTTTAACCTGAACTAATTTGAAGTCATATGCTACAACAGTTATAAAACCATTTTATAGGTAGGTTCCACCTTTCTTCTAGATAATATCAGAATGACAGGACAGTCAAAGTGATCTATAAACTTGTAACTTCCAGCATGGGTGTGCTGGTTTGAATGTGAACCAGCAGGGGAAATTAACCCTACACAAAATACCTTGAGAGATTTTAGGTCAAAATTACAATTTTAATAAAAAGGTTAAAATAAATGCAGGAATACAGAAACACTGGCCTAAACAAACCAACAGAGTCACGGTACAACCTGATACCCCATTGACCAGGGCRGTAGCTGTGATCCAGTTAGGCACTGGTCCTGTAGAAAGGCCTGGTCCATTGAGTATCCAGTGATGGTGGTCCGGAGTCCTCTGGGTTTCCAGTCATCTGGTTCTCCAGTGGTCTGGTAGTCCCGTCCTGGTAGTCCAGTCGAGTCCAGTTCAGAGGAGTGGAGTCCAGTTGAGTCCAGTCCAGCGGAGTGGAGTGGAGTCCAGTTGAGTGGAGTAGTCCTGGTAGACCAGTTGAGTCCAGTCCAGAGGAGTGGAGTGGAGTGATTCCTCTCATCTCAAAACCTGCTTTTATGTCGTGTTTCTTGGCTTATACCTTCCCCAGGGGTGGGGACTTCCACAATGGAAAAAGATTTTCCTGATGTTCTATTGGTTGCTTTGGCAACGAGYTCACACGAGGCTTCTCTGAGGCGCAAACGGTTTCTGACATTCTATTTTTATCTTGTTCRGTGATGGGCCATTAATCAAGATAAATCACTCGGGGTGGTTCTGAAGTTCTATTGGTCCATGCTTATCAGGTTTGGTAATGGGCCATTAAATTAGATGATCTACTCAGGATGGGTGGTGCTTGCTGTCCTCCAGAGTGGTTATCTCAGGTGAGAGAAGGAGTACCACCCTACCTCACATGAGCATAGCCTCAGGGACCAGGTGTGTAACTGCGAGCCAACCAGCTTATCGAGGAAATATGTGGGTGCTAATAGAATAAATCCTTTTATGATTAACCCAGGACAGTGGATATACCCTAACCTGTAGATAATGTCTGTGTTACATGTGGTAGAAAATAAATCTGTCCTCTGTTTTCATGGCTTAAACTGTACAGAATTTAACAGACTTAAATACCTTCACTGGTGTCCAAGTCATGGGAAGGTGRGGATCATAGAATGGTTTGGGTTGGAAGGGAACCTTGAAGATCATCTGGTTCCAAAGCTCCTGCTGTGGGTAGTGACACCTTCAACTAGACCAGGTTGCTTAGAGCCCCATCCAACCTGGCCTTTAATTTCCTTGGGACTTAAATATTTCCTAGGGACTTATATATTATTGTTGATTTTATGTGAAATGACCTCAGATACCATGTTCAGGAGTGGTAGTCTAAATCTATATGGAAACAAAGAGTGAAATGGAATCTTTAACTTTTGGAAACTGGAAAAATACCAGCCATTTCTTCCCTCAAAAACTGACAAATGCAAACAAAAATACGAAATTACTTACCTTCCCCAGCAGCTGGTTAATACCTTTAATTTCTTAGGCAATAACAGTACAAGGTTGACTGGGATAAGTTTTAGGTCTGGCAAACATTAAAAAGATATTTCAGATCTTAGCAGGGTAGCTGGCAGGTTTAGTAGATACCATATTTGGTTATGAGAACAGTAAAACAAAAGATATGGTTATTTTAATTTAAAATTGGACTTGAATAGGATGAGGTCTGATGAAGGAAGATGGGTCAAATTGTAAATCTGACTGATAGATATAACTGTGTTAGAGATCAAAACTAGCAACAGAATTGCACAGCTACTAACATTCTATTTTTATATCACTATTTTCAGGTGAATTTTTATTGGGGAAAGAAGTGTAAAATATCTGAGTATAATGGGATGACACTGACAAAGGATGGGGGAAATTAGATATGCTCTGACTCCCAAAAATGAGAAGAAAAAATGAATATTTCATTCTTCTAAAATGAGCACTTACTCAAAGAAAGATAGAAAGATATCCCTGTGGGTTGCTTTTTCCCCAGAGATGAAATCTTCATTAATTACATGTATGGATTCTCTCAGAGGTCACCAGTTCAGTGAATATAAGTATCTCTAGCAGAGGATGTGAAATGTGATTTTTAACAAGCCATGTATCACCTGCATGGTAGATCCTATTCTGAGACTGAAAAAAGATAGGGATAAATTGGGCAGAACATGTAGAGATACGTTGTCACCTTATCTTCAGCTGACTTAGTTTGAGAGCACATGAGAAACAGTCTTGTTAGATACAGCATCCACCTGCCTCCCACAGAAGTCGTATCAGACAGCAGGCAAGTCATTTAACAGCTCTGTGCTAATKTCTTTCCGTCTACAGCATGATCATATTAACATTTACCTACCTCACAGTGGAAGCTGGAAGAGCTTAATTAACATGTGTAGTTATTTAAAGCTCTTGGACTGAAAGCTGCATTAGAGATCCAAGATATTTGTTAATATTATTATTTCTATACCCAGATGATTTGCTCACATGTTTGTAGCCTGCCAGCACAGAAACCTACTGGATGCAACACAGGATTGGATGGTTGGTCAAATGGGGTCAATGGTATAAACAATAGTTCTAACTGGCAGAGTGCTTTGGAAGATCCAACCATCCTAAGGCTTTATTGTGACTCTTTGGCCATATAGAATATAAATCAACTTCAATTTATGATTCTATTTGCTCCAAACCCACTAAGGAACGATCTGGGAATTCATTCCAGCAGTATGCAATCTCATTTGGGCAGATGTCACAACCTCCACCTTGGACTGAAAGCTCAGTGTGAGCCAGCAGAAAATACAGTTTTAATCTGCTGGATAGTAAGGCAAATGCTGTTATTTGGAACTTCTAGCAAAGACACCTGCTGACAGTTGGCATTAAAAAGGGAATGACACCTGCTAGACACATTGCAAAGGGGGCAGAGGCAAAATCTGATCCTTGCTGAAGTCAAGGAAAGTTTTGCCATTGACTTTAAACATGCCAGAATTTCCCTTACWGTTATTAATGATTTATATATGTATCTACAAGGTTATGGGTAGTTCATTAAATATTTACAMACAGGCAGATATCCATAGTATCAAATAATGGGGATGCTGAGATACCAAAGGAATATTATTAGTATAATAAATACCTAGTAGAGAAAAAAAGATAGATCACACCTTATATTAAAAATTGATTGATTCCAGAGTTTGATATCATCCCAAACAAAAGTGATAAACCAGACCATTCAGTGGTTTTGGGGAAAAGCACTTTTCAATGCTTAGGTGGTTTGTAGTTTCTAGTGGCAAAACATTGTCCAAAAATCTCAAGAAAGGAAGGAATTCCTGTGCATTCACTTTGTGCAGCAAATAAACTGACTGACTCCTCTTTAAATTTATGCAAACCCATGGGCTTTGGTGGAGATCATAAATAATTTATGCAAACCCAGCTCTGAGGAGAACCAGCTCTGGTTTTTGCCAAGTGCCTCTTTTCTTCCTCTGTATTTTAGTATTATCAGTCTCCTTAAGTGTCTAATTTTTTTAATTGAAATTTTCTAAAAAAAATTTGAAGCTTTTAATAACCTGCCAATAAAACCTCTGCAGCTGAGTCTGCTAAAACACTCATTTATTCTCCAAAGGGAGCAAATTTGCATAAAGGTTTTTGAGTGTGCTGGGAGAATGTTTCTGTTGAAGTAATTTTTTCCAGTAAAATCCCAGCGTGTTTGTTCAAGAGGTTGGTCTGACAGATGAACTTTCACAAGCTGAAAAAATTTGTACTGGTTGTGTCTTTCCAAGGTACATATCACTAGCTCAACACACAGATGTGTGTAKTTATGTGAGGCTTTTATGCAAAGCCTGCACAAGAGCCTGACACCTTGGTTCAAACCATGCACAGTAAGCCATCAGCCTGCAGCAATAGGCAGTCAATCTTTATAATGTACTATGGGCCTTGGAAGAAAACCAACAAGAAAGCACCATTAAGCTGTTCCTACTTGCAGAAGACTCTCTGGTTGCTTTTGTGTGTAACTTACGCACTGTAAAAATATAATTSTCTACACTGGAGAATACAAGCTTGAAGGGTTCAAGTGGAGTAGTCATGCAGTTCCCTTCCTGCGAAAGGGTCACCAGCAAGGATTCCCCCTCCTGCTGCTTCAGGACTCAGTTAAAGCTGTCAGTACTTTCTGTGCATGACTGTGTCCTTTGGGTTCTCTCTGTCTTTCTGGTTGAGATGGAGAGATGCTCGAGAAACAGGGTCTGCTTACTTGTACTAAAATCCTGGATTTGGAGGAACTCACAATGACCAGGCAATACCATAGCACTTACTACTTCTATTTTGGTGACTAAAGCAGAATGAAAGCTTGTGATCACATGATGAGTGGAAACTGAGTTGACTCTGAAAATTTTTTCCAGAACAGCTACTGCAAAGTGACCCCATCACCACGGTGAAGGCATTAGAGTAAATAAWTTGTTGCTGTGATTTCGCTGGTAATGCACCAGCTGCTGTCCTGTCACAGTGAATTTATGGCAGATGAGTTTCACCAGTCCAATTTCAGACAAAAAGTTGTGGGTAGCATACTGCTGCTTAGGAAAACATAATATGGTGGTTTGCAGTCCATTAAAAGGGACAGAAGAACCCTGTGGCTTCTGTTTTCTTCCTCCAATGTAATTGGTAGTGGCAGATTTAAAAGGTGACCGTGTTTTAAAGGGAAGTGTAACTGTAATCAAGTGTCACTTTGCAACAGGCATTACACTGCATGTACAGGTAACACAATTCCACCTGCTCATATCTAATGCAATCACATGTCATAATGTCTTTTAAGTTTCAATAAGTACTCTGTTTAATTTTTTTCCTGCTTTATAGTATTTTCTTCCTAAATCTACCTCTAGATCCTGTAATACTCTTAACATATCTGCAAATCTACTACAGTAGCTACTTTATTTAAATAACAAGACTCCCCCTTTACTGAGGAATTAAGCAACCTTTGTTGGCAGCAGTCTGCTAGAGTGCTTAATTCTGTAAAGGTTGTGCAAAACCCAGGCTAAACTATTGAAAGAATGTTCTAAAAAAATCGGAACTGAAGGTTTGCTCTGTTGCAGAGCAAATAAACTTGCATTAGCTCTTCAGAGCAGACCTCATTGTTCCATGTCTCTGAGGCAGCTGTTGCTTTCTCAGCAGAAMTGCCTGGGATTCAGTTTGAACTGCTCCTCTGACTTTTTTCACTGCATCAARTGATATCAGCAGAAATATCTCTGCTCCACATAGCCAAGAAAGCATTCTACAATATTTTAAGTAAGTCTCTCTTAGAAGACTATCTTAGAAAACTATCAGAGAGTGACATGAGGAGAKTATCCCTATTTGGCCTACACATGGATGCTGTCCCTTCTCTCAGCCTGAGCAATTCTTTCATTATTAGTTAATCTCAGTGCCTCTCATGAAAGAACTCRGGGAGTGATCAGTACGAGTCAGTGTGAGCAATAGGCACAAGATCAGTCTTCAGGTCTCATGAATTGCTATTGTTCAGCAGCAAACTGATACTGCTGATACGAGCAGCCCCATCTCATTCCCACTCAGCTGGTGGAAAAGCCTGTGAACCAATAATATAACAACAAATATATGTGAARGTGTTAAATATCCCACTGGAAACAGCATTAGCAGGTAGACTCTTGGTTTTCAGTCAAGGTTTAAAAACAGTTGGGAGTGGGTATCGCTTTATGTGGGACCATGCCGAGGTACCACAACTGGAGAAAATGAAATKATGTCTCTGCTCTCAACAAAATGAAGTGCCTAAGACAGCCAGTTTTGTAGTAATGCTGGTTAGAGCTGAAGACAACTTACAGGCACAAGACTTTCTAGGTTAAGTATCAATAAGTTTTGTTACCACCATTTTAGAATTAGGAAAACAAAGGAAAATTGAAAGAATCCTTTGCCTGAAGGTTCCCAGCAAGTCACTAGCAGTGCCGGGCTTTAGTTCTCAWGACTTGTTGCTTAGCTATGTGTAGAGTCAAGTATCTCTTTGCACAGAGATGTTAGCAGCCAAATTTCATTCCCACTCAGGTGGTGGAAAAAGTGCAATTCATGTGAATTTGTAACTTGGCTTAGGTCACAGCTAGACACTAAGTAACAAATTGTCTTTTTTTTTGTATCGTTCAATTCTGTACTAAAAAGCAGACTCAAACTTTATAGTGTGGTTAAACAACTGCATATACGTATCAGATTAGTATACATTCTAACAGGTATCAGCTTTTTCATTTTCCAAGAATTTTAGTGAATACCTTATCTGTTGACATGCTGACCAGTCTTTCATTACTAACATTTATATAAAGAGAACATATATACATAACCTGTGTCATTAAGTAATATATATATGTTACTGAGACATAAAATTTTGAAGGTGCAGTAATTTTGAATATTTATACCATGCCTGTTTTCCCATTAATAGAGTTTAAATTTAAAAAAAAAAATCCTTAAACCTGAGTTCTCTTCCTCAATCCTTTCAAAAAAAGTAAACCTCCCTTTGAAGGGCTGGTGGTGTTAGATATTAGGGAGTTAAGCTGGGCGTCCTTTGTTCAGTGTTGTTAATGTCTATCTCATCTGTTCTCTCCTATCATCTCCAATTTGTCAACAGTGTGTAGTAATATGTTTGATTCATCAGAAGTGAAAAAAGGATGGCAAAAGCAAGTAAATATGTCAGTTAAACCCCACAAGTATTAAGTCACCTCAATTTGTTTGTCTGGTAAAAACCAGGCTCTCATTGGGTGAACTGGGGCCAGCTTGATTCACCACCAAAATGTGAATCTGGAACTGACATTGAATTTGCAGATGTGCATAAGAGAAATCCCTTGAGTTTTGAAATAATTGACTTTAAGGAGAGGCAAGAAAAATGTAAACAGCATTGTTAAGCAGAATGAAGTTAATCAGTTACTGTCATTACTACTGAAATCAGTCTCAGTTTGACATCATGTTGATTTTCTCATTATTTTATCTAAATAAAGATTAAATTTTTTTTTCCGATTCATTTAGATTACACAAATCCAGGACGTTTCTGAACAATCTTCTTGCTTATAAACAACAAAAGGAAGTGATGTCATGCATGAAATTAATAACTAAGAAGTGAAGCTTTTGTGCGTGCAAAATTTTCAGTTTCACAGCTTTTGGGGAGAATGAGGTATAAACACTGAAAGAAAACCAGCATGAGTTGGAGTGAAGAGTGCTGAAAATATCAAGCATATATTGAAAATCCCGAGCATGTAATTATATGCTGTCCTTATAAAGAAGGCTTTCTAATTGTAAATTTGGGCTTTTGGAGGCGATCTTAAAAAACAATGTGAAAAAACAAGACAATGTCTCTCTTTCTTGACTCTGTTTATGTAGGCTGTCATCCAAAGCTGTCAAAGAATCAAACCSTCTTAGCAGAGCTTTTCCAGGTGCTTTCTGTCTAGTGGAAGTTTACATACAGGCTGATTCAGAAGTGCAACAACTACAGTTAAATACCCATGTCCAAATTCATTTACGATTCTGTTCTCTGGTATTCAGTTGAGCCCCAGAGCATCTTTTGGGTCATTTAGATCCACAATAGCCCTTCTAATGGGAGTGATGTACTTCACATGTCAACACAGACTAACTTATCTGGCTCATATTTTCTCTCTTGGAATGCAAGACCTAAAATAGATGCCATTGTAATACTTGGCTTTCATTTAAAGACCCATCTACTGATGCCTGATGGAAACATTTTTAAACACTCCATTTAGAGATAATTTTGCTCGTATGTTATAGATTTCTTCTATTCCTCTTTCTCCAGCTTGAACCAGCAGGAAAAAAAAGGCTTTTATCTGATTAAGATTTCAGTCTTTTATTTAATTTGTGGCTCTGGAGTGCTGAAACTTCCAGAGCAATCAATGATGCTGTCACAAACAGAAAATTGCATCTGGTTTTTAAAAGCAGTGAACATTTATGTCTCACCTTCCTTACTTTTAAAAAAAAAATTACTCTAATATTATACCTGATAAAAATGATGACAGTATGCCTAAGTTTTAAAATGTGTCTAATCCTCAGTTTGAGGCAATCTCGTTCTCAGAAATGGGTGGTCCGTACTTGGTGAAGGTTGGCCTTCTTGTGCTGTTTCCAGCTGGGCATTTGGAAAGCCAAATATCCAAAATCACTCTTTCCTTTGAATGTGTGTTCCAGTCATCTGATGTGTTTGGAATTTGAAGCAGCTAAATATGTGCCCACAAATTGAATGACTGATTGCAAGAACAGAAATTGAAATCAGTTTTATAAATTATCAGTGATTGTTCAAATGAAAAATAAGTTACAATTTGAGATCTGAAACCAACCTAAATAAAAGATTGCTAAGGAACTCTGTAAACACAAGTCTGTCTTTAACAAATCAAATCAGTTTTATTATCACTGTTACCAAGATTGTGGCAAGCAGTCATGAACTATGGAGATTACCCAACAGAAAAATACTGTCTTGAGTTAAAAAACTAGTGAGTGCTATGATGGGTTAGGGGGTATCTCTGCTTTTGCCAGAATGATCCCTAAAAACTGTAGAAGGAAAGAACCATTTGCTGCAAAAGAGAAAGAAAAGGGTCAAATACCAAGTAAATAGGGTGCAGTTAGAGTGTCTGAGCCTTTTGCTTTTCTAACAAATCTTCCAAAAATTCTTCCATTATTCACAGTGCTGCCTATCATGTTGGGAAAAGCCTTATTTGAGCCCTGAGGTGTTATAAAGGACTTTGGATATTTAATCCATGGAATGGAGAAAACAAAACTTGTGATTCTTAAAAAAGTAACAAACAGAAACAAGAAACCTCAGCTATATGTGCTTTTCTATTTATCAGTCATCAGGTGGACTCCTCTCAGCCACCTCAAGCTAATGTTGGATTGGTATCACATCCTTCTAATCAAAATGCTCCTTTGTGTGTACCTCAAGCCATGGTGCCTTCAGCCTACACAATGATTGCTTGTTTGCTTCATGTTTACAGAATCCTTTGACAAGATACGTAGAGCTTAACCAAGGAGCTTTGGCCAACATTTTCCAAATATCATTGCCCGAAGCCTGGCTTCTTTTCAGAGGTGCTGAGCATCAAAACTTTCTAGAGACTTGGAGAATGAAGTGTTGTGCTCGGCATTTTGTGTCTAAGCACAGAATTAAGCACCTTAGTCCAGGCACTCAGTATTTTTGTGTTACGGTTAGGGACTAGATGTTACAACACTGAGCTACAGAGCTTCTATCATCTGCATACAAGTAAGGYGAATATTCAGGATATACTAATGATCTGTTATGATGACGAGAACAGCAATACTTTATGGACATATTATATATGCATAAGGCTAGTGTGTCTTGCAGGTATTTTTCATTCTGTCTTGAAAGGAAATTGTAGGTACTAATTGTCTGTCAGGAATGAGTTCCTGCATGAGACATGAGTCCTCCATGCACAAATTTCTCTTGGCAGAAGGAGTGACTGGCAGTGCCCTTGCCTTAAGCCTGCTGATTTGGAAAAGTTATTGTTTTAGGACCATAACTGTTGTGTAAACAAGGTTGGTGCAGGGATCAGCATGAGAGTAATTTGACTTTTTGKCACCTTATTCTTTCTTGACTGGATAATAAAAAAAAAAATCAATCCCGGTCTGCACTATTCCATGGAAACCTAAAGCAAATCACTAATAGCCATATGTGCATGGGATCAGCTCTTCACCAATCAAACAGTGCCAGAATAAGGATGTACAGGGGTCAGGTTTTCTAAGGTCAAGTCTGGATTAACTGTTTTATAGAACAGCATTAAGCAACAAACTTTGCTTTTGAGTCACTGTGAAAGAAGYGAGGCTAAGTGAAAGGGAGGGCTTGACTTCAGATTTCATGTCTGAAGCTATCAGAAGTCAGGACTGTTCAATGTGAGAAATGTAGAGTTCATATAAGTGTGACTAACTTCCAGGATTCAAGCATATTCTTAGCATAGGAGTATAAGGATGGCAAAATGTGATTTAATTCAGATTGCAAAGTTTGCTTTACTTCTCTGACAAGTTTTGATTTCTTTTTTTTTTATATTTTCATGCAAAATTGTCTTATTTGTGTTACATGAAAGGAACATCCTTGCAAAGTAACAAAGTAGGAATAAGCCTTTCTTGAGACACAGATTCTGATTTTCATATGTTCTTATTTTCATTCAACTTCAAACTTCAAGCATCACTAGTTTCCTAATAGATATGTTTGTCTTTCATGTTCTACTAGTCAAGTGGTCCCATCAGAGGAAAAAGTTCTAGAAGTAAGACATCTTTGAAGTTTATTTGAAAAACACTAAAAAATGTTCTTGATACTGAATAAATAAGAACAGACCATGAAAAACTAAGATGCAGGAAGAAACGAGTTGTGGTGATAGAAAACACTTGCTAACTCCTTCAGTGCAAACAGAACCTTGGTACTGAGGAACACCTGGTCTCACTTAACCCTTCCCACAACCCATTTTCTATGGTGTGTTATTGCCATCTCCCCATCCTTAAAGTGGTTCAGGAGCCGGGTGGAGGAGGATTGTTTTGATACTTTGTGCTTGCATTTCTATGTAAATATGTTTTAATCAAAAAGATCTGGGTTCTTTGTTTTTGTTTCTAAATGCAAAAATCATATAGTCTCTTGAGGATATCTAGCTCTTAATGAAAAATACCATATCTGAAAATTGGCAAGACTGCAACGAGAACCTTTTTCTCCCTACTGTGCTTCTTTTGTGGCTTTCTCTTCATTATTGGTAGAGCCAAGAAGCTACAGCCCTAGCGGGGCCATTTTGGAGCTGGCCGCAGCTTGCTACACCTCCTTCTTCCAAGTGGTAAGTGCTTTTGATTCCTGCTGTATTTTTTTAATACTCTTATTTGTTTTTCTCTGTCACGCTTAAGGAGACAGTGAGAATGGAAATATGAGTTTCCGAACCAGAACGAAATGCTAAGGCTTTTGAAGTGGGTTTATAGTTGTTGTTGAAGTGTCATTGTTCTGCGGGAAAAGTAATAACAAGTGTGTGTTTGTATATATCTGTATATAATTGGTTTTTAAAATTCATGCTGATAACACGTCTGCCATACCACGCTTTGAAAAAATAACACTGACTGAGGAATGATTTTCAGTCTGTAGGCCTCTAAAAAGTGATTTGGTTTGTTTTTGGTTTTTCTTTTGGGGGGGAAAGGAGGGAAGGTAGGATGAGCATTTAACTATTTCTGAATTAATTTGCCAACTTCCCTGTTCTGTATACCATACATGCACACACTTTCCCCATCCTGTATCTGTTAATAAAATGAAGGCAGAGATGTTATAAAGGTATTTCTTAGCTTTCCTGAAATGGGGGAGATTATACTAGAATTTGGTAAATCTGCTTGTGAACCTCGTATTTCAGGAAGGCTTGAAACAACCCTGAAAATTTTTGAATTAAATGTAACTCAATTGTCATAGGTTTTGAACATGTTAAAAACTTTTGAAAATGATCAACAGCTTTATAATTTTTAATGACATATCAACCTCACAAAGATTACCAGGTCCACCTCAGCAGGTGACTGTAGAAGATGGAGCACAGGGAGCTAAACCTACTGTGCTTACTTGCTGTGTCAGTCTCTTCCCAGGCCTGGGAGGGAAGGTATCTTGTGTTTCTCTTCTGAGGGGATGTCTTTTACCAGCCTGTAGACAAAGCAATCCATCTGGTGTTTCCGATGTTTTTCTGGATTATAGAGGTGGATTTACAAAACATAAAAAGCCATATTGCACCAAAGGCTCTTGAAATGTCTTGATTTGATGCCACCTGACTCCTTCTTTCTATCATTTTGAGTTTGATAACAAAAAATACTGTGATGAGGAATAAAGCATTCATAATTATGATGGCTCTGTTTTTAAAGAGTTAGTTTAAAGAGCATAGTTCCTGTTTCTATTTTTCATTCTAAATAACCTCCGGTGGGAAAGCACCAAATACTGTGGATATTGGGAACTGTCTCTATACCTTACTTATCTTAAGCTAAGCTCTGTTATCAAGAAAGTAGGAGTTATCTGAAGGCAAAGTGGTAAACTGGGCCCTTAAGTGGATGGTTTTCATATTTTAGTAAAAGCATAAGAACCTAATGCAAATGTTTGAAAACTGTGAAACCTGAAATGTTCCTCCAGTGGATGTAGATAAGATTCTAAACCACAAAAGACAGAAGGGACTCTGACATAGTGCTAAAAGAAAAGGTATGTATTGCTGTAAGAAGCAATACCGCTTATGACAGGCTGATGACCACTTCATCTCTTTCCTGCGATCTGGCTAAATTCTCTGGTGATTTTCTGTTTATTTCCAATTTGTAGACTTTTAACATTTTAAAGGATGTTTTACTATTTTATAAGGTGTTCTGTTACTAACTCATTTTGCTTAATCCCTAAGATTATGAGTAGAACTGGATAAAAAAAACCCAAAACATAGAATCTGGTATTTCAAGAGTAGTAAATATAGTAGACTACATGATAAGCTTTTGAGTTTCTGCTATGTGTACAGCACTTTTTTGGGTTTTTTTTGCAACAGTGTGACAATTCCTTCACCTTTTCTTTCAAGCAAACTTAGTACACAGTCCTCTTGCTGGACACTAGCATCTATTTTCCTTTCTATGGGTCATGTGTAGATCAGAATGATGGTTGCTCTGTTTTTCTGTCATCTGGTTCGTTACAAATCTGAAGTGCTTTAAATTGTCCTTCAGATTAAAATATATTGCTAAATGGAAGGTTTTGCATGAGGAAAACCAAATGAGCAGTGGAAAGGACTCATTCTGTTTTTAAAAAGGTTGAATATCAGGCTGTTCTCTTTCCATAAATTCTGTGTTTATCTTACCACTGGACTTTCACCCAGGTAATGTCTGTCCCTGATTTGCCATGGTGAGGATGAGGACAATATTTAAAGGAATTTGCATATGGGAAACTATCTGAATCTCATTGCTGAAGATGAGCGAGCAGTGGAAGGACCAGGCACTAGTATGTGCACTGCAGAAGAATAAATAATTGAGGGGATCTGAATAATTACCATTCTTCCTAATCAATTCAGTAGGACACATGCCACTGAGGCAGGATGCTGGATGCAGACAGTGCATGGGAAAGGAAGCTAGACAGAAATGGGGCTATTTCAGCATAGTAGCAACAGTCTGGTATGTATGTTGGCTATGCCATGTTCAATGGTATTCTTAACATGGCAACCTATTTTTTCATGCAGCTAGCCTGGTAAGTCTGTCTTTTTTCGACTACCCTGGTAAGTCTGACTCTCTGAACAAATACTATCATGGGGGAAAAGAGATCCAGAAATGTTCATCTGAATTCCTTGACTGTCTTTAGGCTTCTTTGCTCAGGTTCTAAAAGATGAATGTGTTTGGTGGGCATGTTCTTTGTAGCAGTTAGTTCCAGCTGAAAGCAGGCTTTTAAACCTGTAATGGCAACTTCTGGCCCTTTGAATGCCGGGCTGAGCATTCCCTTACTGAGTCAAGAAGAAGATATCTTTGGAATAAATGTATGTTGTAAGGACAGCTCATATTTTAAACACCCAATATCATATGCTGAAGACTGAATCTACTTAAATAAAATTCTGATTACAAACTTTGATTACAAACACRTCGTTAAGAGTAGAAGATAACAATTCAGTACAAATGAAGTGAAAAAACTATCTTTCACCTTTTTAAGCTAGGATGTTTTATGATCAGGATTCATATTTTGTCATAGGTTTTAAACAGAATGTAATAGACCTATWAAAAAAAGTTTTGGAAATAAGCATTCAGATCACTTAAGCAGCTTTGAACACTTCTTTCCCCACAGGACACAAGCTGCGGTAGATCATCATATCTTTTTATTCAAGGCAACATGGAACCTAAGTCAAAACTAGGTTAACTAATGGAATGAAGTTGGTAAATTCTTCCACTGTGCTCAAACCCAATGTCATTTCTGTGCGGCTGAAAACTTAATCCATCTTGTGAGCCAATGATGTTAGCGAAAGGTAGTTTCAAAATTGTACATAAACTCCTATCCCTCTCTGCTCTTTCGAAATGGATTATTCCTAGAGTTTTTTTCCCTTAAGATCCGCCTATCCCTATCTCTCCTTTGCTCAGTCTACAGCCTAACAAGGCTAACAAGGAAAATGTCTGCTTTGTTAATGGAAGTCACCTTTAGATGACACCCCAGCAGCTGTAGTCTGAGTTAGCCTACAAGAGAATCCTAGCCTCATTTTACATGACAATTTAAGCCAACAAAAAGTGTTGTAATAAATTCTATTTTTTTTTGCCATGCAAATCACCCTGGAGCAGAATGTTTGCTAAAACTGAATTATGTGTTTATCCTTGCTGTTCAGTTTCATTAGTCTAAACTGGGTCCTTGAGGAATAGTCTCATAAAGCAGATATTCCCTAAAGAAAAATCCATTATTCTGGAACATATAACTGTCCTGTGGCACTTTAAAACAAACAAACACCACACAAAAGAACCCAGCCAAATGGACTGATGTTTGGAAGATGTGGTGTTGGAGAGGAATACAAGAGCAAGTTCCTAAACTTACTGTCTCACTATATTTCTACTGATGTTCCCTTCCTACCTCAATCAATAATGAGGAAACAGGATTGGACCATTTATGTAGCACCCAACTGGATTTTCCAAGTTGCTATGTAAGCAGCAAAACCAATGAATTTTGATTTCTTCTGGATTTGCATTCTTTACTTTCCTGAGGCCAAACTGAATGACTAACAGATGAATCTTGTCTGCCTTTCCTTCTGTGAGGATGCCAAGTTGTGTCTCTACCCACTGCTTGCCCACTGACTTTCAGGAACTTGTGCAAGGATATAATTTTCTTTTAGACTTCTTTCAGGAGAAGTTTTAAATTGCCCAGCAATCTCAAAAGTTATTCAGGGGAGCAATAGATGGATAAATGCGGAAACATCATACTAGATAAACAATGCTTTTTAGAAAAAGAAAGAAACAAACAAACAAAAGCCCAAAACCAAACCCAAACAAAAAAAAAAACCAATAAAAAGAAAGGTAAGCCCCGCATGCTTTACTTCTTGTGAATAACACAGCATTAGGGACTTCTTGCATACTAAGTCCTGCTATCCATGTAGGAGTCTAAAACCACTAGGAATGGCATCTGGCACCAGTGAACACACAGGCTCAGCCAAGGTAGTATTTGAACTATCAGAATCCTTTAGGATTTTTGGTAGGCTGGTGAGGAATTGCAGATCTTGCTGTTGGAAATGTGTGTATACTGTTTTGAATCACACCTACATGTAGACGCATTCCAGATCTTCAGAGGTGCCAAAACTTTTGGTATCTAATGTGGTGAATATATCTTTTCACTTTTCTCTCCAAAGTAAGCTCTTGCTTTAGCTTGCATATCCTATACAGTGATATAGCACTTTTTTAAAAAACTGAGTTTTTTAACATATTGATGTAATTACAAAAGYATACGTGTATCACTTAATCCTTTAAACCTCTCCACTGAACTGAATTACATAGCATTTCTACAGCCAACCATATGATCACTTTAACACTGCATGTATTTGAGAGTTACTGCAATAAATCAGATGCCTTTTTGGATATTTTCCCCTTTGCTTCTGCTTCAAAATAAATTCCTAGTGACTTTGAAAAGGTGACAGCATAGGCTTGCAAATGCAATGGATGCAGCACACAGCTGTTCTAGTAATACATTTTAAAAAAAGGTTGTTTCAGGTAAAGATTATTTTGGTCCTGTTTCTGATTCAACCTCTACTATGTAAGAAAGCCCCGCTTTGAGGCAGCGGAGATGAGTAAGGCAGTGTTTCTTGTGATGAAGGGTGTAGGCCTAACTCAAAAACTTTCAACTGTGGGAATGTCTTTAGGGGGAGAAGAGACATTTGGAGCCAAATATTGCTAGAAAGTTACTTGTAGAACCTATTCTACTCTTCTGCTTTATAGAGGCACTGGACTGTGACTTCCTACACAGTCCTTACCCTGGCCCAAAAGTAGGGACCAAGTGAAAAGTTAGAATTGCAAGGGAAAGATTTCTAACCCATCAAAGCCTTAATTTTGACTAATTAATTGTGTTTCGTGCCTTCCTAAAACCTTTTCTGCTTTTTCCTTCGATGTTTATGTGTAAATGTGTCATGATTACCTCTGTGCAAATAAAACCCCTGTAGATATATAATGATACCAGCAGGGTTGTTGGTGCTTGGGTTCTCCACTTCTGCTGCTGTGAGTACATACGCATGAGCACATGCTTGCGAATTAGACCCTTTCAATTCCTGCTTCCTAACAGGGGAACCTGGTATAATGCTACGTGTCTTGCAAGACTAAAGTGCTGGCGCATTATGTCTGCAAGGAGCTCTCAGATCTGAACTGAAGTTAAATGTTAAGGGCTATTGATAAGCTAGAAAGTGAAATAGCAAGTATCTGAGGTCTCAACTTCTATAGCCTTGCACAGTTGAATACAGGACAGCAACACAAATTACTTCTGTTGCTTTTTGCCTTTCTTACAAATGTAATGTCATCAAGAGAAGTGATTGTCTTCCTTTTTTATTAAGTTGGGTAGTGGAAGAAACATCCTGGACTAGAAGTGATTGTGAGCAGGACTACAAAAAAGTCTGCTAGCTCAGTTAGTGCTTATTTCCAGATATCCTACCATTATTGCATTTTTAGCCATTTATCTTTTTCTTTTCCAAGATGTGACTCACTGAAGTATGTTTCCTAGCTGCACTGCAATCTTTGTGGTACAAAACAGAAACAGAACATGTCTGGGTTTTACTTCAAATTTCATCTCGTAAACATTGTGCAAAGACCCCGTGTAAACACCCTAATTGAGTTAGCGTTGGAACTTACCATAGATTTATCCTTTAGTAAATTTAAGATCTTACAGATGCTAATAAACCAGTCTGTTTCATGAGCTGAGCAAACTGAAGTCTGGGTAGAAATACATAAGAGCTAATTTTTTTAAAGTTTCATATCCATGGAAAATGGTGAATGGTGTCCTGACAAATGATGTGAAAACCGTTGTATAATCTGTACCTATCACATTATGAAGAGGACTTTTGCCTTCTCTCAGGGAGCACTTGTCATAGTGGGAGCTGCGCTGTCCTGGTTTTGGCTACATTTATAATAGGAAATTACCTGAGTATCTATAACAGGGTATTTTGGTTTAAATGCAGAAAGAATTTTCTTCACTTTGAAGGGTGGAATGTAACATTGACAGGCTTGTGAATCACATTGGCACCTGATGGAGGACTAGAGGATCTAGCTTGGAATATAAAGCCCTTTAGCTCAGAGGTTGCTTTCTTATTATGCATTTAAAGTGCCATAAAGAAGTATGGATCCAGGACTGAACAGTCAAGTACTGTTGGGTTTGAAATATTTCCTAGAATTTTATGCATTGAATTACCTCCTTCATGGAATATAGTACATGTGTGCTTGTGCACAGAAAGTACTTGTACTCCTTTTGTTGTCTCTCATAATTATTTCCTGTCTTACATTTCACAGTGGAGGTAGAAAGACAAGTTTGTTTCCTTTCTGAAGATACCTTTTTTTTTTTTTTGTCTGGCAAAGAAGTGACTCAGAGCAAAAATGTGTTAGCAAGTCCAGTGACCTGTGAAATCAGTCAGAAATCAGATGAATCAGCTAAGGAATTAACTGCAGAAATAAATGACAAAATAGTAAAGCATCCTCATTGCTTCTTTAGCTGTGTTTCTGCATCAGAATCTTCCTATTAGATATTCACAAGAAAAGCAGAATCTGAGTTCCCCTACTAAACTAATAACAAATGTGAACTATCACATACCAGTTTACATATAGTTTAACACAAACACGTAATTTGAAATGTTCAGTAGGTGTTGCTGTGGAAGTGGGAACCTGCTTTAAGAAACCATATGTCTCTGAAATACAACAGTTGTAAAACTTGCCTGAAATCATAGGATAAACCCAAGATGGTTTAAAAAGGAAGGAAGGAAAGAAAGACAGACAACAATTTAATTGTGTGAGAACAGGCTTGGAGTTCAGGTCTGTATGGTTTTATTTCTTTACACTTTTTAGAGAATTCGCATCTCAAAATATCCTTAAAGAAGACAAAGCAGTGTATGTGATAAAATACATCTTCCTGATTCGAGTGCAGTGTTCATGTCACATGGATAACACAAAGAGGGAGTCTGAACATCGTGCAATCAAGCACACTACTATCTGGGCAAATTATTCTGCAGGCACTGATTGTGTTAAACTAAATACTGTCACTTGTGTCAAACTCACTGGACAAATGTTACTGCATAATGTGTAAGCTTTGGTAAATTAAAGAAAGCAGATACAAAATTGAGGTCTTCCTTCCCTGTAAAAAAAAATAGGGTTTCTTTTTCTTTTGGAGAAACTGTCCTGACAGCATGAATGGGGGGTGAAACAAGTAGAGACAGTACCTGCTAGTAGCACTGCATATTTATTTTAGCAACTCTTAGGTGGCTGGCAGAGCTTAAGTGTCATATCTGACAGAGAAGGGAGACCAGGTGTTATTAGAAAGTATGTTTGCTTTGTGTGGGAGCTAAAAAGTCACTGGAATTTTTTCTTAGAGGCCTTGACTATGACCTCCACAATCAAAACTTGCCCTCTGCTCCTCAAAGTGAGGTGCTGTCAGCAATCATTTACACCCCAAGAGTGACAGTGTTTGGTGTTGCTGTGTGCAGAGCTGGGGGGGCTGTGGTTTTCGCAGCATTGCTAAAATACCTGACCAAGCTCTGCGGGCCGAGCTGGTGCTGCAAGAGACAGCACCAACAGCAGTGAGGTTTTCATCAGCTTTCATGGCCTCTGCTGCTTGCCACAAATTTCACTTCTAGTGGGTTGGGTTCCATGATGTAAAGCAGCTAAAGAAACTGGGATGAGGCAGCATCCATGAAATAAATGGCATGGAACATCAACTGAAACTTAAATGGAAATGATTTGTGTCAAGCTGGCTTCTGTTGGAAGACACATACTAACAACTGCTTAACCACAAAGGTTTTCAATTGCTCTGCTCAATGTAAAATCCCCAAGGCTTATTAGAGAAGGTGGTTTGCACACATGTAGCGATAGAGTCATGAAGCTTCCCACAACTGAATCAGAAGTCACTTGCTTTACAAGAGTTCTGTCTTTTGCTGGAAAGGGAATGAACCGGCTCGTAGTCTGTTTCTGCAGCGAGTCTTTCCAGGAACAACATAATTGCATTATAAAGAAGTTATTTTAGATGTGAAAAAACATAGCAAACAAATTAAAGTTTGTTGTATTTACTTGATTTAATCTTCTTCCATGGACTGTTTCAAGGTAGTGCCATCACTGAGCTTGGAAGCTATTGCAAAGTATTTGTTAAGATGCTTGATGTGCTTATTCATGGGAATTTGGACTTAGAAGGCTTTTTTTCCTCTGCTTTGATCAAAGTAGTAGCTTAGCCTGTGGAATCATCTGTCCCAGATGGAGAAGGAAGCACTATCCCTCTCCATTTTAAAGAATAATGAGAGGAAAACAGGAAATGTAGCTCAAGGAAATGTTCCTCCTGTGTTCTAAAAGACGATGGCTCATTAAATAGGCTTCATCTATTTTGGATGTGCTAGGCTGCAATCAAATAGCTTTAACCAGTATTATAGTGCTCACCCACATCTCTGTTTTATACCTGCCTACCAAACTGATTGTGGTGTGTTTGGGGATGTGTGCTGTCTGGCAGGTTTTTTGTGGGCTATTTGAGCTTCTGGGTTTTGCTATTTTTTGGTTTTTTTCTGACGATAAATTCCTAAATGAGCAGATACACAAGTTCTTTGATTTTTGTGAATTAGGAAAACAGAAGCTTTTGCTTTTTGTGAGTGGAAGTGGTGCAAGAGCCTAAAAGTCCTCCTCTTTTCAATTTTATGCACMTCACACAAGCATTGACAAATATGATTGTTCTGGTGCTTAAATAGGAGAAAAAGCCTTCAAMTCTGATTTCTCTCCCCTCTGACTCTTCAGGGGAATTCTGCTTCTTTTAGTAAATTTTCCAATTGACTGTGCATTTGACTGAATAGCTGGAAATACTAGAGATGGTAACTTCATTAATAGGTCTAAGGAAGAAGGTAGTGGTGGTGGTTTTTTTCCCTTACACTTGCTGTGGCTGTTGATTCAATAGACAGTATTTTTTCTTTTAATCTTATCAGGAATATTGAGTAGATCTGGAAGTCTTTGCAGTGTTACTGTGCTGTCTTTACCCTGGAGCTCTAGCAGGAGGCTTGCCCAAGCTGCAGTCCTATCCATAAACATAACCTTCACTAGAAATGTATGGTTGTTCTTTACTTCACCTCCTGTCAAGGGTGTAGATTAAAATTTAATTTAGGATACCTTATCATTTGCAGTCAGAAACATTCTGTGGCACGGATGAAGCTTGCCCACTCAAATGGAACAAGTTTTCCATTGCTTTTCTGTGAACTGCCTTTCCACAGTTTACTAGGAACAAATTCACTGAAAACCTAAATTTACCACCAAATGAAGCAGCACAGATGTGCCCCATGGACCTTCACTGCCCCTTCCCAGGGAGAGCGTCACTGAAGCAAGGGAGCATTGTATGTTGGTGGGACCAGTGATTACTGTAATGTTAATTAATAATAATACAGCACTGCCAGATACTCTACATTATTTTTTCCCTCTTCTAGAAGCAACAAGTATATATTTTTCTACTCGTATCACAATTTAAAAAGCCCTTTTTTTAAGACCAACATATCTTTAGAAATATGAATTGGATGTCAGTTGATGATCATTCGGGTTTTGGTAGTTCAGGACAAATATCTTGCACTTCACAGGACTTTTGTGCCTTCTTGGATGTGCTTACAGTTCTTTAAATGAATATATATATGAAGATCTTTATATAAAGATCTAACTTTTAGCATTTTTTTTTCACTCCAGGTTTCGTTGCCTTTCTGAAGTAAGCAGCATCCAAGACAGTTTCAGTAAAATATAAAGAAAAATAAAGACACTTATTTAGCTGTCGGAATTTTAATTGAATTAAAGTACCGCTGCACCTTTTCTGGCTCTACTTTTTTTCTTCTAAAAGAGAAGCAAAAGATTTATTCAAATTACATTGCCTTGTATAAGTTACAAGTTATAGATACTTTCCAGATTTCCACAAATTACTTGTAGAACTATTTCCTTTTCTCTTCTGGATGCTTTAAACACCTTCAAGAACAATTACATTAAAAGAGAAAGTTCCTTCATTGTCAAAGGGATTCTGTCAGAGATACTAGAACAAAGTGGGGCTGAGACAGTTTGGAGGAAATAATATTCCAACTTTGCCCTTCCATTTGTAATCGGCATAAATGTGTCAAAACAAAGGACACATCCAAGAATATTTCTGTCCCTTCAAAGACAGACAAAATTACAACCAAATTCTTTCATCATTTTTGTTTTATATTTGGCTGGTCTTTTGAATTAGGTAATGGAAACTTAATCCTTCCCTGCTGTAAACTGTTTTGCAAGACCAATGACTACGAAGTCCACCTGCTCAAATTTGAAGAACAAAAAGATATGTAACATTTGTTGTTGTTCTAAGAAAATATCCCTAAGTACTCTGGCTAGGCTCCTTCAAGACAAAGCTAAACCTCCAGTTCAAGAATGATATTTATCATGACCTATAGTACAATGTTTTCATCAAGGTAGCAGACTTGGACTGCTTAGGTTAAAAGGCTACATTACTCAATCGGACAGGTTTAACTTCCACTCAGCAAACCACACTTAAATTCCTGTCTAGACTCTTTAGATGTCTAAAACCCTTAGGCCCTATTTGGCCTGTGGTTCCTTATGAACCACCAGCTTTTGCAGGAACTGCAGAGGGATCTCTTCACAAGCACACGTAAGGATTTCACTATGCTGAGTCTGCACACAGCCTTCTGAGTGGTCATAAATCTTTTCCCACAACTACTCTGTCAATAACAGAACTGCTTGGAATGAATTGGTGTGGGCTACTGCGTCTGTAGCATGACTGTGAATATTGCACCTATGTGTGATACTGACCTGAGCACATCCATCCAGCACAGATGGGTTTGTACTCAGTCATCACTGGGCCAAGAACATCTCCATATTCTTCTGCTCCTTCTTCAGGCCTCTTTCTTGTGTCTCCTTATTTAAAGGGACAAATCACCAGTGACATAGTACTTATTGTTCATTGCATGACATTCATTCAGCAGTCCTTCTAACCTGATCTGAGGCAGTCAACCTTTGGTTTTAACAGATACTCTTGCCAAAGTTCACACTGAGGAATTTTCATATTAAAAATGTTTCAAGGTGGTTAAGCACCTTTCAAATGCATTCTTCCCAGCTGGCACACAAAGAGCAGTCAACAAAAGGAGCCTACTAGAATGTTCTCCTAAAACTGTCTGCTATAAATTTCCATACTGTAGAATATCCTGTACTGAGAATATCTGTTCCTGTAGGCAGAGAGTCCCATCTGGATTCCTGAAAGGTCCTGGCACTAAGGAGGAGGAAGAATTCTTGACTGGAAGAGGAAATAAGAAGATTTAACAGGGGGAGGATAAACCTGCCTGACAGAGTGTGCCAGGATGTGTCCAAAGGAAATGCTGGAATCTCCCTTCTCAAGGGACTTCAAAAAATGAGCATTAGAAAATGTACTGCAGGGAACAATACTGCCTTGGCAGGAAAATGGGATGGATGATCTAATTATTTTCCATCTTTAACTTGTCTAAGTCTATGAATAATCCAGATCTCTTTAGCTGCTCTTTTTCTCACTAATTTCCAAAATATTGTAAGTTTGGAATTACTTATTTTGAAAGAAATTTTATTAATAATTATTTCTTTTAATCCATTAGGTCTGAGGGTCAGTGTATTTTGTAACCTGTTCTACTTAACAAATTTGTAGCTGGGTGTAGCAATAAGCTTACGCAAATATGTATAGTTAAGCCATTTTCTGTAGTGTATATTTGCAGAGTTTTGGGGCAAGTCATACTCAAGTGTTTGGTGGTGTGGTATAAGCAATTTTGTGCAAGTAAAACTGTAAAATTTTGATAATAATCTTTGAAAAGACTTGATGTCATTTCCTTCGTTCTGTCGCTACCGCAGATTTTTCCTGATACAATGACAACAAGTGTCCCAGTATCTCTATGGATGTGAGTTAGCATGAGCAGAGCTTGTGAAAGACAAGCATACACCATCTGTATGTCTCTAGCAGACTTGGACGTATTCATTCATTTAATAAGGGAACAGAAATATAAAAGATGTTTTTGCTGAATTGGAAATTTTATGGGTTTTGTTGTACTGTTCACCTACAAGGTTTAAGGTAATTTATTTGTGCAAAGAGCCATCATCTTACCTTTCCCTTATTTCTATAGCCCATATACAGTGTAGTTTGTATTGTTTCTATGTGACTTTTGATTTTACTTCCCCAAAAAGAAAATTTTATATATAAGCACATGTACGCTTGCATAAATATTAAATGAAATATCAGGGAGATACTTAATTCTGTCCCCAGTGTGAAAAATATTACATTAAAGACTTGCTTTAACTACAGTCACTTCACTGACTGAGACACCTGAATCAGCATCTCAGGACAGATTAGGTAAGCAATGTGGATGTCTCTTACTGTTAAGTAGCAAGATTGTAAGTTCTTGAAGACAGAATTCATATAGCTCTCTCCTTGAGTTCAGTGAGTATTGCTAAGCAGTCTTCAACATGTCATTACTTCAGAAACAGTAACCAGTTTGTCATCCTAACTCCTATATTGAGGAGTTTATCACCAATGGGTTTTCACACAAAGGAATTGAGACACACAAAAATTGTACTCRGGCTTACACAAGCAGTGGGTGGCCTCTCTCGTGATGAGTGACTTCCAGTATTCAGGGGAACTTGTGTGCCTCAATAGTGTGGATACAAATCTTGCATCCAGGCCCTGCATTGAAAATTGGACCTTCTTGGCACACATGGTAACTTGACCCCAGAAATGTCTTGTTTCATAATTTACTCAATAAGTAAGATACAGCTCATTTTAAAAGCAAAATACCAGCATTAAGTTTCATTTAGAAGATATATTATTAAGAAACTACATCCGTATAAGTATCTACCTGTAAAGAAAGGACCTGATTCTCTTTTGGATCCAAGACATTATGGTGACTTGTTTAGGATAGACTTTCAAGGCTGCAATTAATGCTGAGCGCCAATTACTTTTACTAAACTCATGAAATTGTTAATCCCTTTGTGAATCTATTATGGAGAACTTGTATTAATCATCACAATGAGAAATAAACTGTTTTGAAAWGTCTGTGGTAGAATTCATGATGCTATTTAGTAATTTGAGAAAATAGCCTTTCATTTAAGTCCTGCTACGGTGAAACTAGTACAACATACTCAAAACAAGAGCATCCAGCAATAACACAGAATGTTGTTAATCAGAACAAATTTATTGTGAGTCAGGGGTCAATCAAACAAAGGAATAGGAAGCTTGCAGCTCTCTTTGTGAGCTTGGATAAACCTGTCCATCAATACCTGTTCAGCAATTCTCTGTTGCAGCAACACTTAAATGAAATATCAGTCAGTTTAAATTTAGCCTGTAAACTTCTGTCCCATATGCCAAAACTGTTCATGATTCAATTACTTCATATATATTATATCTCTTAAAATAATCTTGTTTTAAATAGATATAGCTGAAAAAAAATCTTGGGTTTAGGACAAGAATGACTGAACTAATGAACAGTTGATAAAAGTGAGAAATAAATGTTAGTTCATCTTTTAGAGTCAGTAATAATAAAGTTGTACCTGGGAAGGCTAAAGAGAAATAAAATTGCTGAGTCAGTTTCAGCTCTGTCTAACACTTCTTTAAATCACTGAGCTTTTTCCAAGACACCTGACTGATGTTTGAATAGTTCTTTGGGTTGGGGAGGATTCTTCCTTTGAATTAAAAATGTTTTCAGTTTTTTAAAACTTCCTACTACTTTTGCGCAGTAGAAGTTTAGCTATCCTGAAGCACTGCAATAAGAACAACACACTTCTGTTTGGTCTCAACATATACAAATTTGAAAACCTATGCCCTAGCAACCATAACAATAAAATCACCCCCTAATTTTTTTAAGGTATAATTTTTGCAGTAACACAACTTTAAGTTTGAGCATTTGATGGAGGGAGTGTTTCTTATTTTTGTAATAAAAAAATTATCTTTGAAGCTAGCCTCACTCTAGAAGGGGGAAGTTTTCAGGCTGTTTTAAGCTAGGTGCTTGAATCTTCAAGCATTTCGACAGTCTTATGTATTGTCTCTCTGCCCATGCAAACCCATGAATTTCCTATTGAGGATGTGATTGCAAGTTCAGTGAGCTAAGAGACTCTGAGTATAGATTCAAGCCCTTTAAAAAGGTATTTACCCTAAAGAATGTGCAGAACCTTTCTTAAAATATGCTTATGATTGCCAAAAGAAAGGACTTTTAATGTATGCATGTGAAATATTTAATAGAAATGAACTACTTCTCCAGCTCTGAAAAAAGACTGCACTGAGAAACTTTGCCAGATGACACCAGGTCGTGAAGTGCTTTGTGAGAAATGTCTTGGCCTGTTCTAGTTACTGATGAAACTTGCTTTCCACTTCAGTAAGGCCAAAATTTCACAGTTGGATGATGCCCTAGAGATTATCAAGAACACTAAGAAAAATTTCCCATCACCTCTGATTAATTACCCAGAGTAACAAGTAGTCCCCTGGGCAGCGTTTTGTCTTAGCTATAGATAAGCACTGCTATGTGAATTTTAATGAAGTGCAAACTCTGCAGCAAGCAGGATAAATTCAGCATTGCACCATGTGTTCCTGTTGGCAACCTGGCAACATAAATCTAGAATAATAGTAATAGGTCTCTAATATAGTAGTGCTAAGAACTTTAAGGTTACTGATTCAAGTGTATTTTGAGCCGGGGAGGATAAAAGGAGGGAAGAAACACACTTAAAGAGCTTCAGTAGAAATTAATTTAATGTGTAAGAGTTATTTGTAGAGGAACTCATGGAACTGTATTGGCAAGAGTGTGAAATGTGTCCGTGAAAAATCTCCAATCTTTTCTACAGTATGAATACTGATTTTTTTTTTTTTCTTTTTATATCTTTCTACCAGTTAGCGCATTTAAAGTATTTACTACCTCCATAAGGATATGTAGTAGATTATCCAAAACAGATGTGGCTTTTTAATTAAAGCACTCCTTTGTTATAATCAATAAATATGTTACAACATGTAATTAACTCATGAATAGCATGATCACATCAGGTTCATATATTGGGAATGATTCACAGAAGTTAGATCTATTGGTACATGTAGGATGCATGTTCTTCACTTGGTTAAACAAAGTCGTTGCCTTTCCCAGCATACCTTGCCTTGCTTATATTCTCACAATGGAAGGAAAAAAAGGTATTTGTTTAGCTATGCAAATGAAAACTCTTTTGGGACATATTTTTGTTTTGCCAATTCATGTGTTTCGGTGTCTTTCTCCCACCTTTTTAGTCCTAAGCTGAAGAACTGCTTTTCTTAAAATTGAGGTGGAGGGTGTATGTGTTTTGAACCTTTTTTTTCTTTCTGTTACTTGAACAGAACACAAGTTTGAGAGAGCTGGAATAGTRGAGACACAAGAGTCTCTTAAAAATCTGCATCATTTCAAAATTTTGTGTGGACTTGTCTGTTATCCTCCAAGAAGTCCTCTGTGAGTAGGGAAGCATAATTCGTCTCATTTTATAGATAGTAAACACTATCTATAGATAGAAGGGGAAAAGCCACACAACTGTAAAAAGAGACAGTCTGTAATCTTTGAAATGAAAAACCATCAAGGGTGGTGGTGGAATAGAAGAACAACGCAAGCAAACAAACCAAAACAAACAAAAAGAACCCAACCCAAAACAATTGCCAGAAAACCTATCAGGTTTACTACTGAGTTTATCCAGAGAAAAGCTKTGATGATTCACAAGTGGCTCTTGAGCTGCCAGTCTTTTCACTTTGCTTGCTGTGCATGTAGTGCTGCCCATCACCTGTTGTTAATTATAACATCCTATAAATCTAATGTTAGAAGACTAGCAGTGGGATGCGGTGCCTGCCCTGGCTTAAGGGACACTCTAGGAAAAAAATAATGTTTCAAGAATTTATTCCTGGATGAGCTTCTATGAATCTGGCATTGTCACAAACTGATACTTCTATTAAGAAAAACACGAGTGAGTGCCTTTAAACAAACAAGGTGCTGGCTTTGTACAATCATTGTGGTTTCAAACACCGTATCAAAAACCACTATGATGGGAAGCTATCATTTAATAAATCAAAACAGCTTGCTTGGTAATAAATATTTTTCTTAGAAACCACAATATTCTCTTTTCTATGGATCATATGACTTTCSAGTTCCTGAATTTTTTTACATTGCTGGAGTAACAAAGGAACGTGGGAAATAACTCTGCATGGTGAAATCATTCAGTTAAGCCGTGCCTACTCTGCAGTTAGAATAACTCAAAAATATGTGATTTCAGGCATAGGTGATCAAATTTTTCCCTTTTTCAGGTAGCCACGATTTGGCTGAATTGGGCAGTGCTGACTTTGAGATGAGGAAAGTGTTTAGTTTTGACTAAATCACTTCAATTTCATTTCTCAGCTTTTATTCTACAAAAGGGGGAACAATATTTCCATCTCACAGTATGGGAAATAGTTTCTTGCCTGTATGGGCTCTGAGCATTAAAAAACCCACAACAAACTAAAAAAAGGCCATGAATCGTTGCTATTGACTCTGTTCTATGTTGGCTGCTGCTTGGATAACTTCCACTTATATTGATACATCAGCCTTTGTAGTCAGCAGTGAAAAGAAAGCCAGTATTTAAAAAAAAAATAAACATGAAAGAAACTGTACAAAGTATATATTCTACTGTCAGTGATAGCAGTCTAAATTCAGATTCGGTCTAGACACAGGTCCTGTGAAGATTTGCACATAAATAACATCTATAAGAAATATAGTGCTGCATTTACACAGATGTATTCTCGTGTGTAGAATAACTTGCTGACATAAAATATCAAATTGACTGGCACCTATCTATTGATATTACCAAAGACTGTAAGGTGGTCCAAAGTGTTTAGTGACAGACTTTGCTAATATCGTAAATGCACTTTCATACCTGCATGTATTTGTATATCAATTCATACATAAGTAAGTTTCACTTGAAGAATACAAGCAATAAATACTTCGGTAAGTAATACTCTATACAAACCATCAGGTTTTCCAATGTCTGCTAAGAAAGGCATGAAAGAGTTTATACAAGTCTGAAGATTCACCTTGTTTTACTGGAATCCCTTTTATGATGCACTTCTCATGCAAAGACCACTGTATTCTTCCATTTTATGGTTCCACAGTTATTCAGTACTGTACAGCAAGAATTTTTGTGTTCCTGGGTGCAAGATTCTTTTTATAATGAAGTGCAATGTGGATATGAATATATTTGTATAGCTTCAATGACTTACTGGCTCTGCTTGCTAGTAAAAATATGGTTTTGATTATCCTTAAAACTCCTGATTCAACCTACTTTGGGAAAGTTGAGCTATATTGGTTTTTACTGTTCACATGACATGTTGTGCATTCTAGCTGAGATCCAAGGTACTGTACAGTGGACTCRCATCAAAAGAGAAACTGTTGCAGCAAACCTTGATTGGAAGCTGAAATGTAACTTAAGGAATATTAATAACAGAAAGGTATTGGAATCAGAGTTCTGGCTTTAGGCAAACAATTTCTCAGTGGTCCAGAGTGCTAGTTTAGGAGATGGATAGGACAAAAATTGCTGAAAAAATGTAAGAAATATGAAGCTTTGGAAAAAAAATAAAATTTGGATTATCATTTGTTTAACAGACAGACTTTAAGTGACATCAAAGAACTATGTTCCATGTTGGTTACTGTTTTGTAATGGAATTCCACTACTTTGAAAGCAAACATGGAGCCTGCGGCAGCTTTGTTAGACATACTAGTAAGAATATATCTATCCTCTAGCTGATCTTCCTGTGCACGTAGCTCTGCATTTTGTTTCTTTTCCTCTTGTCTGTAGAGGTGATTTTATGACAACCCATATAAGTCTTCTCTAAAGCATCTTTTAGATTCATGTTAATATACTGTGAATGTTGTGCAATGCTATTAGGGCAATGGACAGGAAACTCACAGTATCTCGATTACCGATATGCCAGGAAAGAAGATACTTTCTGGAAATCTTTTTTACATAACTTGGATCTGAAGTGAATTACATCTCTGCATGCTTATGGGCGAGCCTCAGAGCTACCTGTTTAGTTTTCATTTTTTTACTACAATTCTGCAGCTGAGTGCCTTCCCATCTGCATCCTGAGCTGCATTTTCCTGTAACTTACTGTGCCTACATCAGGCCTGTGCTGTGTGCAGCTCCTTTCTTAAGGGAAAACGTGACACTGTTAACCAGTGACTGGTGGGCTTTCGTAAATGCAATTTTCATGCTGAGTGAGTCATATTTATGACGCTGGCCACTGTATGGATGCCCATCCCAATAAGCAGAAACTTATTTCAATTTGTGTCTGAAAAGAAGCTGATGTCCTCGGCAAAGCCTCCCTCTCTCAGAATAATACCCTGACATCTTCTGGCTTTGTGAATGGAGAAGTTCTCTCCTCATCTCTGGCTAGGCGTTAGCAAGCACTCTCATGTAATTTCTAGCCTTTGTCTGTGAAGATTTTTGACAAGATAGATCCTTTTCAAGGGCAGTACTTTTTCCTCAGCAAATGAAASTTTGAAAGACGTGTTAATTGCATTGTTTCAGCATTAGACTTTTTCATTAATTATGGAAGAAAATTACCTCAGTTTAATAGGAGAGTACTTCACTATGCCAATTCTGATATCCAGACTCAACATCCAGTAATGAAGAGATCATAACAGTGCTGAGTATCAAATTTGAAGGACTCTGACAATCTGTATTTTCTTTTCTAGAAAGAGAAAGAAGAAAGAATGTATGTTAATAGACAGCAAAAAGATATTTTTTACTTTACTTGAATAAATAAGCTACATACAATTTATTTTATTTTCCTATTTTAATATTTTTTTATGTAATCAGATGTTAATACATGAAATAAACATGAAACAGCCCGGGAAAATTGTGTTTAAAACTGTGGCTCAGGTTACAAAGACACCATGAAGGGCTCACATTTTGCTTTGTTTTATTTTTATGAGTAATATAATCTGCATTCCTCCACTATGCTTCGGTGTAGCTCTGTAATTCACAGAACACTATGAGTTATTTTCTCGCTGGACTACTTTGTATATTACAAAGGATCATTATTTTAGTTGTACACAGATAATTTTTCTCTCCTCAGCAGCAGTCAGTTTCAAGTTTGGTCAGAATTTTGAGCAAGCAAAAGCTGGAAAAATGAGAGAGAAAATTGAAATAATTCACTGTACAGTGTAAACTCTGGTTTATCACAAAATACCAGACAACAAATTGCATCAACCAAAGCCTAAAACCAAAGTAGTTTTTCCCTTGCCTCATAAACGAGTAACAGTCGACAGCTCTGGAATGTGCACTCCTCTCCCATGAAAACATTTTTCCGCTCTGCCTTTTCCAAAACTCAAAAGTTCAAAGCTAAACTACTACATGTTATAAAAGAACAAATTTACCATGACACTTAAACAAAGACATGAGTCAGGGTATTCAGATTTCTTGAGGGAGGAAGGAGTTATATTTCTTGTTAAGGCAAGGTTTGCAGTAAAGAAGTTATTTTTATAGTTTTATATATCTCCTTATAATTATTTATTCACACAGATGTTCTGTTTTACTTCACTGTTAAAGTTGTAATTCATGCCCTTTTTGTAATGGATATATTAATTGAGGTTTACAACATTTCTCCTCAGAAAGCAAAATATTAACATCCCTGTTAAACAAATGGGCAAATGCAATCACAGACATTAAGAAACTTGGTTCACTGTTATTTAGGATATCCGTGGCAGTCTGGGAACCTCAGCAGTTGCTCTTTACTCTGAAGAGTGCTGCTTCTGTTCTTGGGAATGGCACAAGCAAGGTGACCAACATATATGTTAATAACAGAGACAAAATGAGGTGGCTTTGGACTGCTGTGGACAAAACAATTCATATCTGGAATAAAAAGCATGTGATTTTGTGTCGTCTTAAATGTGAGGTGTAGAACATAATAGATTAAGCAGCTGAATTGCTGTATGTAGTTTTCAAAGCTGTCTAGGAAACTTGGAACACCATTTCCAYTTATTTGGAACAAGTGGCTGACTCATTTGTCTGCCTTGAAAAACCTCTATGTCTGTTCCTGACTGAAATAAGATGAATATCCTGAAAGTCGTTGCTCTTGTGAAACAGGAAAGAAGTACAGAAAGTCACAGAGCTCCTGTTAATACTAAGCCTGGCCATYGTTGAGTGCAATACCGATTTGGAATATGTTAAAGGATGCAAACTTCTACTAGGTACTGTAGCAGCTTTGATGTGTCCACTCTTTCACGCAGATGTGGCCAAGTCTTGTCCTTTGTGCATACAAATTTGGGATAGCTAGATCAAAGGTCTTAATCTAGATTTGACACTGAGTGTTATATTCAGAAGGATGGAACCAAAATCAGAAAATCCTTGAGCATGGAGAAAGCTCACATATCAAACTGTATCCAACAGCCCATGCACACCATCAGGATTCAGTTTTCTCTTATTAATATGTAAATATTTATTAGGTCAGTCTCTAAAAGCAGCATTCAACAACTGTAGAGACAATATGCTCAAACTGAGGGACACAATTTTTTTTCTTCAAAGGCAATTTTTTTTTCCTTGATTAACCTATAGTCATAAATTCTCTTTTGCCTTTTTAAAATACTATTATATTTCACAGGGGAATACAGAGAGGCTTTAATGCAGCTAATAAAAAGGGGGGGTTRAACTTCAGCTTTTTAAATGGAAAGGTTTTGATTTTTCATTTGTCTTTTTTAGAGGCCCTTAACCAACCGTGCCATTGAATTTAATGTTGGTTATGATGGAGATTGTAGAAAATAAAGAGACATGGTCTGTGGCAAGTAACATTTCTAGTAAGAGAGAATGTCACAGTCAGATTTGTTGGGTGCAGGCATATCACACTGGTGACAATGGCCAAGAAGCACCAGTCAGCTAAAGAYGGGAACCTGCATTAAATGGCCCACTGGCTAGGTGATAATAATAACCTTTGGAATAAGGACAGAAGTGAGCTCTGCTTGAGAGACAGTCAACTCATTTAATTTTCAGTCATCGTGCGCTATACTTTAAAAGTTACTAAGAAAGCCACACAGGATATAGATGTCATTGAGCAGTAGGGTGCAATTAGGAGGCAGTGCCTTGATAGAAAGAGAGCAGCTGATTAGTAATAGGCCAGTGGTAGCTGTGCTGGCTGCCTGTGTGCAAACAGGGGTGAGAAGCGGTTGCCTCTCCCCTCTCCCTGGAGCCAAGCACAGTCCTCACTTATGTGCTGCTTTGTTGGGCCACGTGGGCAACACAGGCAGCAATACCTTACATGTTCTGCAGCAGTCAGAACCACAGTTGGGACAAACTCAGAACTAAACAATGTAATAAGGATCGCACAGGGCAAATATGTATTCCCTCGGCCCTCGCTTCCGCCTCCCACRTTATGCAAGTGAGCAGGGAAGAGACTTTCACCAGAGGTTAGGAAAACCGTGATTTATAACATTGGTGGCAGGTGGAACACGGGAGACTGTGGGACCAAGAGAGCCAAGTATTTTAAGCATCTGTTACAGGCCTGTGCCAGATGCAGGATACCAGACAAGATGTGCCATTTGTCTGTTCTTGAATGGAATTTCCTATGTCCCTAATACCAAGCAAACTCTGTTTATTTATAATATAACTACTTCTGGTTTTGTAGAGATGATATACAGCACATTTCATCTTTTTACTTTCACTATGACTTTTAAATCATTAAAAAGTGATTTATTTAGCTGTGTAAATTCAGTCAGGAGGATGTTTTGCTTTGTCATGGGTGAATCTGTAAAGGCTGGAAAACAACTCAGTTTGGGGAGGCTGCCTTGCGTCGTTTCCAGAAGTACAGCTTTCTCTACTGCTTGTCTGTGTTAACAACGGGACTCAGGTTCTTACAAGACCTGTGTCAGGCAGTGATTTCAAGTGATCATTTGCATGGGCACAGAGAAAAAAATAATTTGGGAAATGCTGACTTTTCTCTCCTGACAGTGGGTTTTTTTCCCACTTCTAAGTGATTATACTTAATAAGTAATTCCAATTATTCCCCAAAGGAATAAGCAGGAATTTCTAAGCAAAACATTTTCTCAGAATATGTCAATTCAATACTACAGCTTCCTAGTGGAAATGTAAGCATTAGTTGTAAAACGAAATGTTGGAGTGCATTTCTAAACAAATTTTTACAGAAACACGATCTTCCCAGAATAACAGCATCTCATAATGAGACTGATTATCTGGAGTTGATTATCCTGCCTTTAAGTCTCTGTGCTACCTTGTTAATACAAAAGACATAAGCCCCAAATTACATTTAAGACTGGAGAAGAAGTTAGTGCTGATATATCTAAAAATGGAACAGCCCAACTGTCCCAAGACCTGGACTCCAGAGTAAGCCAAATGCAGAGAAGGGGCCATCATCTGCATGTCAGCCTTGATTACTGTCAGCACCCTTTCCTGTCACCACTGAAATGCATGTTTGCTCTTGCTCCAAAAGCACATCAAGCTACACTGTCAAACCTGCCAGCCTTTTTATGGGCACTTTCTGGTACTTCTGCTCCAGAGTTGCATCTCCCAGTCCTTTACCAGCAAGCTGTGTCCCGATTACCTCACTGCTCTCTGAACTAAGACYTTTTTTGAACTGTTGCTAGGTTTTGAGTTTAGACGAGGTGATGCACAACACAGACTTCTTGACCTGGGCCCTCAGTTGGCCCTATCTTTTCCACAGAAATGCCTTGGTTTCTCTTGGACAGGACAAGAGAATTTAAAATAAACAAAAATCTGCAAGATGGAAGAAGTGAAAAGTTGTAGTGATGAATTTACTGACAAAACCATAAAGGCCCACAAAATAACTAATCCTAATCCAAGTTCCTCCAGTGATATTCACTCTAATGTTTTAAGTCACAAGGTAAATCAAAGCATGTGCAGTTAACTGCCTGTATAAATGTGCTTCATGAGCTCATCCCTTCCTGCCTCACTTTTTCTGTTTGTAAAGCTGAGGCTGTATTATTAGACTGGGGTAGTGCTCTGAAGTTCAGCTTCTGACAAGAGTTGTTATTACAATAATTACTGGAGCAGATGTCAGAATCAAGTGAAAGCAGCCATTCAACAATCAAAACACAAACCACAGTCATCACTTGCCTCGTGTTATTGCATGTATAGAACCAACAGAGAAGAAAAATGTTCACACTTGCTTCTGGATGTAATCCTCTGTTAGGAGAGTATCTCCCTTCCCCCCCCAAAGGTTTTTCCAGTCCACTTTGCTGTTTTTAGCTGTAGCTAGAAAAGATACAGCTGCGTTTTTTGGCTTATATAGCTTGAACTCAACATTCAGCAACAGCTTAGTCTGAGCTGTTTTACAAAACTATTTTTCTGTGAACATTTTCATTCAATAGTTACCATGCGGTATCTGTGCTCCCCTAAAACACACTAGTGGCTGGGTGCCTTATCTTCCTATTACCAGACTGGTGCAATACTTACTTGGGAGGTGGTCTGAAAGCTGGGGACAGAGGTGAGACAAGAGAGCACTTAATGAAAGCTGGCCTCTGACATGGAGTCCTGTGATAGGCAGTCCAACAAGCTGCTGCTGAGTGTCACAAAGAGCAGCATCTCAACTGGCAGTTGAATAATACAGTCACTTTGGAGAAGAATTTTTAAGCTAGCCTTTAGCTCATGGCTTTGGAAACTGTTGTTTGCAAATGGCCCTCACACAAACAGGGCATAAAACTAGAGGATCCAGGCTGGGACTTGGGCGTTTTGCACACATTTACACTTTCAGGTACTCAGGTCCTTGCTTGAGGTTCAGGACAGTTGCAAATATAGCTAAATCATGCAGTGTACAGAGGCTTCTTTAAGGAGGCTGCTGCTTCCCACAGAGGTAAAATCCAGCCAAGAATAGCATGTGTTTCCTCCTCTGCATCTAGCACAACTGCAGCTAAGTGGTTGCTTATGTTCAAAAATGAATGAAATATTCAATGAAAACAAGAATCTTCACTGACACGACCACTGTTTCTTAATTGTTACACAAAATAGTGTCTATTAGCGTGCCTGGCTCTCTAAGAATAATGGAGACAGCACAGTGTTTGGATAGCTGCTGTTTTTTCTGAAGTGCGGGGAGGGTGTGCCTCTTTTGGGGGCATGTTCACAAAGGTTTTAGCCCAGAAAAAAAGAGGTACATCTGAAAAGAGCATAAACCAGGTTGCCAGACTCTGGCATTGCTAGCAGAAATAATTCCTTCTCAGGAAAGTACCAAAGTGTGGCTGTCTGGTTTGCCCACAAGTATCTGGGCATTTTGCTTGGCAGGCATGGATACTGGCAGTTGTTTGGCATTTTGATTGCTGCCCCAACTAGTGTTCTTTCTCTGCTGAAGATGGAAGAATACACTTGTGGTTAAATCACTGGCCTGGGGATTAGGCAAAGTGGGTTCTGTTCAGATTTTAGTCTGCATCCTTGGCCGGGTCACTTAGGCAAGAATTTTGAAAAGTGCTCAGCACCCACAAACAGGATCAGATTTTTCAAAAGCTCTCTGCCTTCACTGAGGCAGTGGCCAGATGATCAAAGGAACTTCTCAGAAAATTTGGCTGCAAGTGTCATAGCGAGAGCTACTGGGTGCTGAGCACTTGTGAAAATCTGGTTCTCATTGAGGTGCCCGGATGGGAATCAAGCTCTCCAACTAGCTCCCATCATGATGGGAAGACACTTGAGAATCTGGCCAGGAGTAATCTCTTGAAATGCTACCACAGCAACTTCTCTGTGCCCCAATTTCCTCTAAAATGAGAGTGATGTTGCCAGGGTGCTTGTGAGGATTAATTTATTAATTTGCTGTGTGTGAGGTTCTTGGATGCTTCTGCAGCCAGGAGAGGGAGGTGAAGCATTTGTAGTACAGTATCCTTCCAGACATACCAGTCATCTGTGTAAACAGGAGTGTGTTAAAGTGACTGGAGCAAGAGGCCAGGAGTCAGCTTCGTTCTGTGTACGATTTACAAGCCTTCACGTTCAGGAGCTGCTGCTCTTTGTCTCAAACCCTTGATCATGAGTCAGGGCTTCACCATGCTAGGGGGTGTAACATACAGATCAAAAGGACTCAGCCTGAAAAACCCTTGTGCTAAACAAAGTCGGGCCAGGAGAATACATTGTAAAGAAATGATGAAGCTGTTCCGTTCAGCTGTTTGCCTTCTGAACTCCCTGTCTGTTGAGTACAGTAGTTTTATCATTTTCTTTCCTCACATGATATTTCTTTCCTCACATCCCACCCAAGTGTTTCGTTTTGGTTTTTATTTTTGAGTTTTGAGGGTTTAGAATTTTAACTCTACAGGACTGGTTGATCCTCTTACACTAGATATCCATATACAATAGTATCTTTTGCAGGTGGGGTTTTTGGATTTTAAGACCCAAGAACCTTAACTTCAAAATGGGCCTTTTTTTCCATTCCTTCCTTTTTTTTTTTTTTTTTTAACTTACAGTGGCCTCAATTTTGCCTCCAGATGTGGAAATCTGAAAGGTCCTGAACCTCCTGTGGTGCGTGCTGGAGCAGACTTCCTTCTCTTTCTGAGCAGCCTCTCCTCACATGATGTGACATTTTCTTTCCAGCTGAGAGTGGAGCCCCCCCCGCTGTCCCCCTCATTTCTGGCCTTCCAGCACTGTCGCCATCTGTGCGAGCTAATGCTGCCCAGATCCTTCTCTGAGGGGCACCGAGGGCTGGCACGCAGAAGCGAAGCCCCCAGGCTGTATCTCTAAAACCCAAGAAACCTCAAATGCATTGTGTTTCCATAAATGCTCCTCAGCTGACCGGGCTGTGGGGAGTTTCTGCTCTCCTCAGCCCCTGCCTCTCCTTTGGGAATGGGAGGCGCAGGCTGTAAATGAGTTTTCTGACTGCCCATATGCAGAAATGGCGCTGATGTTGCAGCGTGAGGGAACCACAACCACCACATGAGGCGGGAGGTGCTCCAGGATGAGGCGGGCCCCGAGCCACAGGCCMCTGGCTCGGGCTGGCCCTGCCCTTGCCACAGCCTGGGGAGGGTGAGCTGTCCCCACCCGTCCGGGCGATGGCAGCTTTCCTCAGGACCGTGTCACTGGCGGGTAATGGCCCTCGAGCAGGATGGAGCCCTCGGGGTGCCCCGCGATTTGGTTTTGTTTTAAGGTAGACTATGATGCCATTACAATTCAATTGTCACTAAACGGAATCTGCTTGATGCAAAATGTGGAATATGTAACATTTTCTTAAGAAAGGATGTTCTTTAATGTTTGATCTTTGTGTACTTTCAAGCCTGATCAACAAGAAGGGAGATTTAATGTGTGAAACAGAGAGCAGCTAACAAGCAAGTTCTAAGTGATGTCCAGGTGGTAGAAAAACTAATTACTTGTTGGTAGAATTGCCTCGTTAAGGTTTAGGCTTTGACATGCTTCAATCACCTCTGTCCTGGGGGGAGGTTATCGAAGCTTGGGAAGAAGGAAGCCCACTGATAGTGGACACAAAGAATGCAGAATTTACGGAACGCTGACACAAACCCCTGCTATATCCATAGCTTTTGGGCATTAGGTGCAACATTTCATGTTTTCTTTAAGCCTCAAAGAGACTTGTAAGCAATTGAGTTAGCAAAAACATTTCTCCTCCTCATCTCTGGTGGCAGAGAAGGAGAAGCCAGAAAGGAAGGGTTGCTGCACCCAGAGCTCAGGTCTGTCATGCTGAGTGCTCCCAGAAAGTGCCATGTTACTTCTTCAGTCAGCTGCAGATTTGGGGGAATTGTGGGAGCAGCTCTTGGTCTCAGGTGCTGTGGTTGTTTCGAAGGATTAAGGCTCTGTGTATGTTGCAAATGTCCATCAAGCTAAAATTCTAGCTCTTGAAACATGCTCGACAAATGGAGCATTGAAAGTATAATGGGTTTCTGTTTACTTGTTTTTGAAATACTTGTTTTCATGAGATAAGCAGTTAGCAGAAAGTTCGAAGCACATGTAGCAGAGAAAATGTCTTTGAGCAGTCAGAAATTGAATTTATTTTGCTTGTGTTTCAGTCCTTTTATATTGAGTTCTTGACAGTGTTCAGCATAGGAGAGATGTGATGTTGAAAGTAGGGTATTTCAAACAATAATATAAAATATTCATTGCAAGTGAGTTCTGAACTCAGTGAAAGGCAGTTTTTGTGCTTGAAATTTGAATCAAAGAGCTATCTTGTCTTTACTGAAGAACAGAAATATTCCATAAGAATCACATGCCAAAACTAACCACCACTGCTTAGATTTTAGATACTGAGTATTTGCAGCTAGTTGCTTAAAAGCAATCTAAAATCAAAATGGAATGAAGGTGACATTACAAAATATAGCTGAAATGAATGGATTTCCTTTAAACTACAATTTAAAAGCCATCTGATAATTCTATACTGGTACATTAATTAAAAAAATACTTCTGCAGATTAATCAAGTATCAGGTTTGAATATTAAACATACACTTTTCTGTGTGAACAATGTTCTTAGCTGAGACAGTAATGCAAGCTTAGGGAACAATCCTAAAATGTTTTCCATGTTTCCTGATGTAATAAGTTATGCTCGGATATCCAAAAGATAATAACAGTCTGTAGGAGTTCCTAAGCATAAAAACTAAAAAAAAACCATCCTTGCAGTGGCAGCTTGGACTGTACTGCATAGACCTCCTAAATTTAGGTAGGTTGGCTGAACTGGAGGGAAGCAGGAATTCCTGTAACAGACACAGACTATCCAACTATGGCACCACTTTCTTCTGTGAAASACAGAAACTGCTGCTGCATCTGCACCCATATGAACATACAGCAAAACAGTTCAGAGATCTCACTGCCTGGACTTGTATGCATCTTGTGTGCACGGTGGGAACTCTGTTCATCGTGAACACCTTCAGCCTTCACTGCAGCATATTTTTGGAGCTATTCATCCATAAGGCTGGGACAGGATGGGACAGAATCTTTCCAGTTGTTGCCTTGTTAATTCACTTAGGGGATTGCTACTTAATAAATAGGCAGGGTAGCTCTTCTGAACTAACATTCAGCCTGTGAATTATGCATTAAAGTACTGAGGCTTGTCCAGCAATCTACAGCAGCATATCACAAGGTGTACCCACAATGAGTATTGCAGTCCTGGAATGTCTTCAATTGGAGCCTAATAATGATTACAGCCATTTTTGAAAGCACAGCTGGATTTTGCTAAGCTCTGCCCACCTTCAGCAAAAGTCTGTCCATTCATTGGAGAGCTTGTGTTCTGTTTCAGAGTTCTTTTTTTTTTTTTTTTTTTACCTTGAGTTAACCAGAATTTGGCTTTGGTCCTTTAAATCCTTCTCCCTATCAACTCAGCAACCACAGAGGCAGTTTATTACTGAAAAGAAATCTAAGAATCAGTTTTGGCCAGCATTGTCTTGGAAAGTTCATTTTATTAACATGGTTTTGGTTTTATTTCAAAAACACTTTGACAAGCACTGACATTTTTGGAACCAGTAAAGCACAAGAGACTTACTCCTAAAGGTCTAAGCTTTGCATTTTTCTGCAGCAAACAATGTGATGTGCTACTATGGTAAATTCAATTCAAGCCACTGACTGAAAGGAAATAAGTACTGAATGTTGTCTTTTTTTTTCCCCCTTCATTTTCTAACATATGTTTTGTGTGAATGCTAGTGCTTGTGAGATATACTTGCTTAAGTACTCTTTACTTATTTGCTTTTTTTCTCTAGTGCAGAGGACAGATACATCAATGCTGGCAACATAAACTTTCCTCACACACCTGCTTTTATTGCTCAGCTTTGACCTAACTATCTCTTGACTTTTTGCTGACATTTGCCAACAAGGGTCCCAGTTGTGTGTTTTACATTAATGTCTTTCCACTAAGAGTTCGACTAAGATCACCGAATTAATTTAAAAAAGAAGTACTAAGAAACCTCAGAACACTTTTTTTCTTGTTATTTTTGTTTAAGGCAAGCTGAAAGAGAATTTTTGCTCTCCAGGCTCCATAAAGACCCTTGTTCTGATACTTTGCATTCACTGGAACTCCATGCGTGGTACGAAGAATGGAAGGGCAGAACAGAGGTGAGTTGTGTGCTGGCGTAAGCAGACTTGACTGCTGAATTTTTTCAATGGTAAATTGATTATCTTTGGTTTGTGTGTCTCTGGGGCTGTGCCACCTTCCATTCTGTGCCTTTGAAAACTATGTTGAGTAAGCGAGAGGCAATGTAAGCATCTCCATTTCAGGGACTGTAGAATATTATGTACATGTGTTGTTGCTTCATATAAGAGTGGGTTTTGTTAGAAACTTGTTTTACTCTCCAGAATTTTCAGTTGCAAAAATGGTCAAATGCTTTGCTTGAAGTTCCCTGTGCAAATCCACAGTGTGCTACTGTCAGCTCCTTACTTTCAGAGAGAAGAATGCAGCAGTATGTTGGTCTGGAAAGAGTGGCTGCTTTTTTGGTTAGCAGGAAACATATGCTGCAGATGTTTCAAAGTTCTGGCTTTTAATATACCTTTGATATCTTCTGTGTCAAGCTGTTAGTTTTGACTCATGCTCCCTTTAATGGGATAGGTTTTATGTATCCTATATGGTGCCATGCTAGATTCCTAGGAGCTGAAGTAAACTGGCATAGCTGATCCAGGACTTTGTGATTTTTAGTGCTATGGATATTTATTTAAAATAGAAACTCTTTTTTAACTTTGCAGTATTTTTTTTTCATCTCAACTTTATTTCAAAGTGACTGCATAAATTGTATGACCTGTTTCTCCAGTTGTATAACCAGGTTATATAGGCCTTTCCCTAAAAGAAAGGAAAAGAAGTAGATAGGCTCTTTTTCTGTTCTGTTTTGTTTTGTGGTGGGGTTTTTTTGTTAGTTTTGCTTTGATTTTTTTGAAGGCTGGAGTGTTCTTTTTGGTACCATTTACTTCTTACTTGCAAATGCGGAGTTCTCAAAAACTGACATTCTGAAGTGTTACAATTCAGGATTGCCAAGAATATTTGTGATAACTGCTCAAATGTCTCTAAACTGAGTGCAATGAACGCACTTTTTTTGAAGAGGTGGAAAAAACAAAGTGTGCATATGATGCATAGCAGAAGGATGCTCTGGCTGTGTAGCATTATGAATGGCATAGCTGCTGGCACGCTTCTCAGATCCAAAGTGGAAAGTTTCTTACCTACCAGGAAGTCCATATTATTTTTGAGTGCCCTCATGTTGAACTCAGTGTAGTTGTTGATGAGACCCCATAAAGAATGATGTCCACAGACGTGCACAGACACCACAGTCATCGGTTTACCGCAGGCTCTCAGCACTGGGAATAGAACTTCAGACCTTCGCCTCCGCAAACACAGCTGCTCATCTGGCCTGGGCTTTGTAGCCAGCAGAGGGAACTGATAAACACTCTCACAGGGCTGCTTTATGTATTTTTTCTAACCAAGAGAGGGCACTGATTCTCACTTCCTTTTGAAAAGGGTCCATTTAATGTCACCCCTCAACACTTTCGCCTGCCATTCAAGAAGCAACAAACTTATATTTATCTTGCTTTTGCCATAAAATATGGACTCACATGAAGTTTTAATCACCTAAAGATGTCCCAAGACTGCATAGTGGTAGTAATCCCCTGCAGTGCAGCTACAAGACATTAAATTCATTACACATCAAGACAATTACAGAAACACATCCAACATTTCAGGAGTGCAGGGAGAACAAGCACAATTGTTTACTGGTGAGTACAGAGAATAGGCACAGTTATTGCACAAGACCCACAACAGGATTCAGAACCAGGACTCATAGTTATCTTTTTGAACATATATAGCTCCACAATGTTTGCCAAAGGGAATTTTTTTTTTGCAGAGAAAGCCACAAAAAAGGCAACAACACTTGTACAAAACTCTAAAAAGTCTAACTGACAAAAATAAGAAACTTTTGTACAGTTAAGTACAGCTGTTTGCTGGGTTTTTATCAGACAGAACAAGCCACCTCTAACGTTTTTGTCTTGTCTTGTTCCTCACTATAGTACCTCCATTGAACCATGGCTCTTTTAGAAATATGACAATAGTGAAAATTAAAAATTATCTCCCAGTAGAAGGAAAGAACCCACAGCTTACAATAATTGGAAGGCAAAAAAAGTAAGGGAAAATACAGGGATATTTTAGAAATAAAATTTAATCTTACCTCCCCTGAGATAGATAGCAAGACAGAGAATAAGTGGGCAGAAAATTCTGCCATGCAGATATGCGCATGGATATATGAAAATTGTCTTCGGTGGCAGGTAGTGAGATGACCATTAATGGTTCTTTTTCTAGTCCTCCAGTTACCTCACACATTCACTTCTTTATCTATGAACAATGCATGCTTAGCATAATTTTTAATTTAAAAGAGTGGGAGACAAGGCCTCCGTTATTAGGGTAATAACTCTAGGAATTGAGCACTGGAATGTGTTGGGTGATGTGGGTTTTTTGTTTATTTGGTTTTGGTTTGGTTTTGTTGGTTTTGGGGTTTTTTTTGAAATTCAGTATTTGCAAGGCCACAGGAGCAATTATGAGTCTGTACCCTCATAAATTAACTCTAGGGTTAAAAACTAAAGGGATAGGACAAAGCTGGTGGTTGGGGTTTTGGTTTTTGTTTGCTTGCTTTTTTGTTTGTTTTAATGAGGATGAAATTATATCCTATATATTTATAGAAGTGGCACATGATAGTGAATGTAGAAAAGAAAGGAAGACTAATATTAATGTCCCCTACAAGATCCTTTCAATAGTTTTGCTGAAGCACTGTGAGCTTCTCTTTGAGCTCTTTACTGCTACTGAGTTACCAAGACTGAGTTCTTATAGTCAGATATTGCCCATCATTTCTGGTCCATGGCAGTGGATCTCTGCTTCCTCAGCCTACCAAGAGTGGGTTGGTCTCTTTTAACCACAGAGTGTAAGAAAGAAGTGGACATTTGCTTATTTGTCTATTTGTTTATTTACCTCCTCCAAGAATGATTTATTTGTAAATCCTGTTAAGAGGTTTGTAAGGAAGTTTGAAAATATTAGGAGTAAATTACCTCTCTCAAGATTTGTCACTGGAATTCTCCCTGCTGTTCAGCCCTAAAGAGTCATGCAAAGACAGATCAACTACAAAGGCATGGACTTTATAAGGCTGAATACAAAATGAAGTGTAGGATTAAAGTGCTGGCCTGGAAACCAGAGGAGCTAAATCTGACACTGTACCATGAATTTTCACTGGGACCATAAGCAAAACAGTTCATATATTTAGTGACAGCATGCCCAGAGGAAAACATAATCTCTCCCTACAGAGAGGTGTGAAAATAAATTCATGAAGGTAAGAATGTCTCCTAGGCAGTGGTAGTGGCAGAACTATGCATAGATAAGCAGACAGTGATATGTTTACCCTCTGTTTCTGTGTATCTAGTCTAGCACTTTAGACAGCACTGGGAGTTACACTAGTGGCGTAAGTAGATATTACTGCCCTAAATAAACACCTAAAAAACCTRAGCATAACTGCCAGAAGAAATGGCTGAGCATCCCTGCTTAGCACTTAGCTGGTCTGTGGCTGAAAAAATTAGTATAGTCTCCTTACTTTTATTATTTTTAAATGTTATGATCGTTACTCAAAAAATCTGAATTTCTTCTTCTCCCATTGATTCACTTTTTTTTTAAATTGTGGTTGTAGCATTACTTTAAAATTACAGTACTTTTATTTTAATATAAGTGTGCTTTGATCTTGTAAAAAGGAGTTTAAGATCAGCTCAGAGGTCAATAAATGCATTCCTAGACATCTCAGTTCTCTTGAAGACCTGCTGGGTGTAGTTTCCCTTCATCCCCTGCTGCAAAGTGATGCTAAGCTGAATTACCTACTCAGCCTAAGAGAGAAATTGCTCAGAGGAGATTCTGATCTAAATTGGATGCATTCCTTTGAATAGAGTTTTCTTAGTATGTCCTGCAATCCATTTTTCAAATGCCAAAACATTACATTTCACAGCAGGCTTTAATAAAAGCTATTTTGCTGTATACACATTTCCTGTGACAAATGCATTTTTTCCATGAAAATTGCTCTATTAAAAATTTTGATTTATCTGAAAGAGCAAAATTCTGTGTGAACAAATGAGGCTTTACTGCCACACTCTAGACCTAAATTCTGTATGCATTAAACTTAAAATCACATATCTGTGTTTTACAACAAGGGTGTTTTTGGAAAGGGGAGGTTTGCTGTAAAAATCAGATGTTAACTAAGAAATACAATTTTGTAGCTCAGAGTTAATGCCAGTTATATGGAAAACCATTGGGCTCTATTCCTCTCTTCTAGGGGCGATTTATATGAACTACCTGGATGCAAAAATAGTTTTACTTTAAGTTTGCTACAGAAAGCACTGTACTTTGTTTTTTGAATAGTGCAATTTATTTGGGGTTTGGATTTTTGTTGTTTGGGTTTTTTTAAAGATACTTATGTAATCTTGCAGGCAAATAGCTGAAGGCAGTGTTTCCTTTTCCCTGCTAGTTAGAATAGATAACAGAAAAAATACAGAAAAAAATCTTAGATGCAGTATGCAGAACAGGGTACCTTGAGCAGAGTTCTGCTGTTATACAGTGCTATAGTTTAAAATATTGCAGCTAATGTGAGTACAGTTATATGTAATATAACTCTAAAAGATCGTAATTCTTTTTCAGAAAAGACTTTCTATTTGTGGAAAGACCAAAAAAGAGTCAATTTAGAAAGAGAATTAGACATTAAGAAGAAAATATCACTGTTTAACTGAAGAATATATTATGTATTTACAGACAGCTTTAACTGCTTGCTTTGGTAGTTCATGCTTTCCCTCCTCTCTGAGCACTGGAGAGAGGCATTGTAGGATTAGGATTTCTGTGATGGAATTTCTTTGAACAGGTGACTGTGTGTTAAAAGTGCACTGACTCACACAACGTGAAAAACTGCTACTGGTCACTAATAGAGTCATGTCTGTGAGGATGGATAGATGCATGGATGGGAATGCAAATAAAGTTTTGAAACCACTTTTAAATGTTTTAACTGTTCAGGAGCTGTCTCTGAGGTACTTAACTACTCCTTCCTCTAATGCTAGAAATGCCTATGTAGGAAAGCTGTAGATAAAATATAAACAAGCTAATCTAAAAATTTCACAGAGACACAAGGTCTGTTGTTCCCAGAAACAGAACTTTGCGTGTAAAATATGTACTTCAAGCATATTTGGTACCAGATAATGAATTCCATCAGTCTTATTACTGTGCTTCTGTGAGGGCTCAAGTTCCATCACACTTTTTTTAAAGGCAACGAAACTTGTGAAGATGCACTTCAGTCCCAAGATTGTCTCGGTCTGGCTAGTAAATGATATTAGCAATAAAACCCAATTCCTTCCTTAAATTAGCACTAAGCATTTTTTTTTGCCCCAAACAGAATTTAAGGAAGCTTTACAGTGAAATTTTTTTGATAACTTTGACTGGACTGAGAGGGAGAGTATTAAGAGGGATAATAAATTGTTATAATTGGTCTGGGTATACTAATCTCTTAAAAATCAATCAGAAAGGGAGAGAAGACCTTTTCCCAGCCACAGTGTTTCCCAGCAAGATCTGTTTTTATTTCATTGCTGAAACAACAGACTGTAACTAACTTAAATGTCAGATGACACTACATCTGAAAAAAAAAAAAGGCGGGGGGAGCCAGCACCACCCAGCAAGGCAGTGCTAGAGTTCACATTAAGACTTCCTCACAATAGCTGGTTAGAACAGAAACCTGAAGTAGCAGTAATCTTACCTTGAGTACACAAGATCCAAGGAGAGAAGATCACTGGCTCAAAACAGTGGAGGACTGAGAAAGTGCTCTGATCTGCTGCTGGTAGCATGCACTTGGCTTTTATGTGCAGGTGGGAGGAGCTGCTCCCTACGGTAGGTGGGCAGTGAGGATAGCAGGCAGACAGCCTTCAGAAGGCATTGTAGAGTAGGTTTTTGCTCTTTGGGGACAGATAGAGGGAGGAAAAGCAAGCTGGATGGCATTTACATGAGAAATAGTGTTGGATTTATTTGCTGGGTTGTTTTTCTTTCTGTAAATCTTTAGTTAACGAGAGATTTTCTACTGAACTTGTTTTTTTAAATCTGCATCTCTGAATTATTCCAGTTGCAGTTACAATGCTACTAGGTCTGACTTTGTCTTTTGGAAGGATTTTTATAGCAGTGAGATACTAATGCAAACTGTTTATCAGAAAGGTCAGTGTTTCCCTTTCTGAAAAGGGATAGCTATGACGAATCAGCCCCTTGATCTTTGATGTTGTCTGTTTTCTCAGGAATTGAACTTCCTTTATATTCCAAATGTCTACTAGATCTCAGCTCCGGAACCCTCCTAAGTTTCTGGTTTGCTGAGCTACACAGCTTTTTCTTGACACAGCTGTAACATGTTCCATCTAAACACTGACTCTCTAGCAGTTTAGTTTAGAGCAGTTTTATTGTTCACTGTGTCTGAGTTCTAAACAATTTTGCCAACTGGTATTCTCAAAAGGCAAATGTAGCCAAAAAGACAAACCAGTAGGAATATGCATTCCTGGTGGTTTCTGTGTAAAATCATTCATTGTTCATTTTAACTCATTCATTGCTTTCCACTCAGAAGGGTGGATGGCACAGATTCCAGACACTGGCTCCTGCAGGTGAAACAGACAGCTGTACTCATCTCAAATACACTGATTCTCTATTTGCATATCTTCCTGCATGAGGCATCTGGGCCTGTATTATTTACCATAATACAAGAGTAAAACCTGTGTCATTTTGGAACATCCAGTGAGTGGAGAAATCTGGAAAGAGACAACAGGAAGGGGAGAACAGTGGTGTGCAATTGAGGAGAAGTCTAGAGGTGCATCCTGACTTAAAATCCTGGGAGAACCAGGCAGAAAAATGAATGAGAACCTTGGTTACAGAGTTGAGATAAGCAAGTTTGTAGCAGAGCTTATGATATCTACTGCTTTTTGCACAAAAGGGCCAAACTGATCACTGGATAAGGAGTTATAAGCCAGGGTTTTTTTTAAAAAAAACAGTACCAAGTGAGTTGATCAGAATGTACTTAGTTACATCAACTTTACTTAGTCCTGTCCTTTTAGAAAAATGCTTACAAATCAAGTACCCATTGACTTGGATTTCAGTATTATGTGGCAAAAGAAGCTGCGTAACCCCAGTGACGTAGCCTCTGAGGTTTGGAATTGTTGAGCTGAAAAAGACTAGTTAAATTGCTAGTATTTCTTACAGGTATTGATTTGCTGTTGGATAGAGCATTTTCTGCATTATTGCAGCTAATTGGGAAAAGAATTCATGTTATTTTGTTATTTCTGCAGCACTGAAAGTATTTTTTCAGTTCTCATTAAGAAGGTTTCTGCTGTTAGGAGATTGCAGCATGCTTTTAGGAAGGCTACATTAAGTAATTACAACATGGGAATAGGGAAAGAAAGGGTACAACTTACTGAAATAAGTTTATGTAATTAGTTCAGTTATGGCACCTTGTAATGGTTCAACCACTAAATGATATACGTAAAGTGGAATTCTACTCAGCTAACATCTAAGTAATCAGATGCTTTTGTACTTAGGCAAATATAGGTTGAGATTTTCAGAAATTAGTGAGTAAATAAGTACCTATGTCCTTATTTGACGATTAAACTGTTCTACTGTCTCAAAATTGCTGAGCTTTCTGTAGGTCCCTTCTAAAATCAGCGGGTACTTCTATAAACTCAATACCTTCTAAAGATCAAGCTCTCTGTTTTGTTTTCTTGGAAACAAAAGTTTAAATGTAAAGGACTAGCTGTATCTTGATATACTTTTTGTTTGTTTTGTTTAACTCCTGACCATAAGCTTCAGATGCTAAGTGCCACTTCAGTTCTCAGAAGTGAGTCAATACTCTTCCCTGCTCCATGCGTTGTGTGTACTGATCACATGTCCTACTGTACTGCAGACTCAAGGATAGCCTTAGCTTTTTATACTTCTAGAAAAGAATAATTAAAGAAGTTTTTCTTTAGTTCCTTCCTTTGGGGAATCTTAAAGCACTTTAAAAGTGTTAAGTAGACCTACCAACACATAAAATGGATGAAAAGTATTAGACCTATATTAATGATTATTAAAGAACCATCACGATGCAATTATACAGAAGATTACCTGATGAGGTTAGAACATAATGCATAGGCTTCATAGAATTATTAATACTAATATTAATTCCCTGAGTTGAAGAAACCCACAAGGATCGTTGAGTCCAACTCCGGGCCCTGCACAGGACACCCGAAGAGTCACACTATGTGCCCAAGAGTGTTGTCCAAACACTTCTTGAACTGTAAGGCTTGGTGCTGTGACTACTTCCCTGGGGAGCCTGTTCCAGTGCCCAACCACTCTTTGGGGGAAGAACCTTTTCCTAATATCCTAAACCTTTCCTGGCAATGTCAGGCCATTCCCTTGGGTCCTGTCACAGGTCACCGTGGACAAGAAACCAGTTCCTTCCCCTGCACTTCCCCTTGTGAGAAACCTCCCCTCAGTCTTCTCCAGGCTGAACAGACCTAGTGACCTCAGCCACTCCTCATACAACTTCACGTCCAGATCCTTCACCATCTTCATTATCCTCCTCTGGAAGCTCTCTAATAGCTTAACAGCCTTCTTATATTGTGGTGCCCAAAAGTGCCCCCAGGACTCGAGGTGAGGCTGCCCCAGTGCAGAGCAGAGCAGGACAATCCCCTCCCTTGCCCGGCTGGTGATGCTGTGCCTGATGCCCCTCAGGACACGCTTGGCCCTCCTGGCTGCCAGGGCACTGCTGACTCAGATTCAACTTTCCTTTGACCGGGATCCCAAGGATCCCTTTCACCAGGGCTGCTTTCCAGCCTCTTGTTTCCTGGTCTGTATACACACCCATGGTTGCCCTGTCCCAGGACCTGTGGGTTTCTGGTCACTGCAATACTTATCTTCACTAATGAGACTTTTAGTACGTGATACTTTACCAAAATATCTGTGGGAAATTTGAATTAGGTCGTCACATGATCAACTGGATTTCAGGGCACACTGCCAGGCTGGACAGTAAATTCAATGTGGACACATGGCAGGAAAGGTTGTCATGTTCCTATGACCAGGAGCAATGTCCAAACTTTCCGTTTCCATCTGCCTTTTAAAAATAAAGCTGTTTTTTCAAGAACACCCTTCAGTGGTCTAGCCCTCTTACTCCATTCTTGCCTCAAAATATCTAGGTTGGTTTGCCATGAGCTTCAAGGAATTGTTTGAGGCAACCTGTTGTTTCCACAATCTGTATCAGGTATTTGCTTTACTTGATGGCAGGGCTATACCTATATTGCAGAACAGAAATGTTAGTAAGGGAATCAACTTCGTGGGGTACCATAGACTTGGATAGATGGTTTTGCCACACTTTTGAGAACAATGCACATTTTCTTTGCAAAGAGTCTTTTAATGAATTAAATTAGTTAAATTATTAAATTAAATTAGTTCTGGCATACAAAGTGTATGGCAAAGAACAATTATTAACAGAGGTGGCATCATCCTTAAGAGACAGGTTAAAACTATAGCTGTACAACTGACATGCATTTCACTCTAGGCCTTTTAAAAGGAGATAAGCCAAAATTCCTGCATTTGTTCCATAAAGGAATTAAGTGATTACTCCCAGTTTGCCCTGAATGACAGAGCTAAAATAATGTGGCTGAATGTGTTGGTAGTGGATGCAGAAAGAATCACCGTGAATAGACTGGGAGGTTGAACCTTTGGAAATAAATGACCATTTGTGTAGCATCAAAGTAACAGCTCAGGTAGATGGCTACTTGCTGTTTGGCAATATTGTCAAACTGGGGAGGAGGATCCCCAGGCAGTTAGACAGCATGGTGATGGCAAAAGATTAGCTATCAAGATGAAGGTGTCAATGGTTTTTTTAAACACAACCCAAACAGTTTTAGAAGGAGACCTCCTAACATCAAGTAGGATAACACTGGCAATGGCAACCTTCTGAGGTACAAGTTAACTCTTCCAAATTTCAGTATAAATGTAAAAATGTCATGATTCAAGAAAGAGGAAGACATTTCAGAGTTTTGTTTTGATGGTTGTTAGAAAAATATTCTGAACAGCCTACAGGTAAATTTCTGTTACCCTATGCAACCCTCGTGTAAATATATTCTTCTTTTCATCTTATTTGACTGTAGGACTGTAGGACTGTAGGACCACAGACACCAACAATTTCTCCATTTCACCAGTGGTATATTTTATTAACCTGTGGTTTCAGGCAACATTGTGTCTTCTGTCATGCTTCCCATCATTGTAAGTTTTATTCAAAGTCTTTCCAGCAAATTTGCCTTTTAAAGAATTAAATGTGACAGTGTTTCAGTTTTTATAGAGTATTGTTGGCTGGTGGTTTTTTTGGATTTTTTTCTTTATAGTAGATCCATAAACTTAGAGGGGAGAGTAATGGGAGAGAGTGAACAGTTTTCAGAGTTTTCTCTGCATGATATGGGCAATCTGTCTGGTTTTGCCCTTCAGATTTGTATCTGTAGATTAGTGCCAGTCGGATGGTCTGGCTACAAAACCACTGAATGCCATCCAGTGTAGGATACAAAATCAGGATACAGTTTGAAAATGCAGATCTTGCAGTCTAGATAAGCATACAGCCAGACTGTGTGTGGAGGGAGCACATATCTACCTCAAACAATGTTTGCTCCAGTATTACAAGGTTTATTCTTTAGAAGATAACCTGATAGAGGCAGAATTGAAAAAAGAAACATAAAAGAATTGATACAGACCATACTACAGCTGTAAGTAATGCCATTTTGTATGTCTTGACTGTGCTGATTCTGTTGTGTCCACCAGTGAAAAAGGAATGCAGTCCAAATCTGTAAGTATCTGTTCAATCAATCCAGCCTACGAATAAATCATTTATCTCCTGTATTTACTGAATTCATTTATCTGTGTGTCAGCTCTGGAATTTCCACTGGGATTCTCTAGATGATGTTGATGCTTACCATACCAAAACGGAAAAAAAGGTAACATATTTTTTTAATGGAGCAACTCTTTGCAGTGTTAACTTAAAGACTGGCAGTTTTTCTAGAAGGTGTATGATGTAGCATAAGCCAGATTGAACATATCAAAGCTGTGAGCTCACTGACTGGGGAAGCAGTTCTGCTAAAACTGGGAGTCTTGCTAGACAGCAAACTGAACGTGAGCCAGTAGTAGTTTGTGGCAGCAAAGGAGGACAACATTATCTTGGACTGTAATAACAGGAATGCAGTCAGTAGCTTGGGAAAGTGATTATTCCTCTCTACTCAGCACTTACTAGGCCATATCTAGAAGACTATGTCCAGTGTTGAGCCTCCTAGGGCAGAAAAGATGCCAGTGACCTGGATCAGGGTAAGTGGGGGGCCGCTGATGTCTCCGAGGCTGCTGCACCTGCATTTTGAGGTGAGGCTGCAGGAACAGGGCCTGTTCAGCCTGCCAACAGTCAGGTTTGGGGGGTCTGTCAAACAGCGGCCTCCAGTACCTATGGGGAGGTTATTAAGAAGGTGGAGATGGGCTCTTTACGGTGATGGAAGGACAACAGGCAGCAGGCCTAAGTTGAAAGAAAGGAGGCTGTGTCTGAATATAAGGAAAAGTTCCTTCCCTTCAATAAGGCAGTGGAACTGGTTGGTTGGTGAAGCTGTGCAGGCTCCACCCTTGGAGGCTTTCAAGAACCAAGTGGATAAACCTTGAGCAGCCTAGTCTGACTTCATGGCTGACTCTTCTTCAAGCAGGAATCGATTCGATCAAAGATCTTCTAATATTCCTAATTATTCTGCATTCTATGTTATTGTACAAAAATACTGAGTAAGTTTTCACTCAGGTGATATTGTACAGGAGTTCAGATTAGATGGGTGTCAGTTCATTTGCATTTCAGAGACTGGGACATTGGCCCAGACAATGATCAAAGCTGATGAATTGTCCCTGTATTCAAATATAGTGTTTGTCCATTTCTGAAAAGTAACCAAGATAAAACATGGAAGTCATAACCTTTAATATATGATTGAGGATTAAATAAGACTTGTTTTCAGTTCCACCAGAATGTGCTTGGTGGCAGTATTATGCATTCTGTGTGTGCATTTTGAATATTTTTCTTTGAAATAAGTTTCCTGAAATTTTATTTAGTGAAGCCAAGTGGCACATATTTTGGCTGTAATATATATATTATTTTAAAACTTTTTTGCCAAAAGATTGTATAGTTTTTTAAAAATTATTTTAGGAAGATAATTTGTGCTCTGTTTCAAATGAAATATAGCATCCTTGGGAAAATATATTTCTGATCAAAGGAAATACTTGGCCCAGTCACACTGAAGTTAAAAAGGGAATGAAACAGAACTTCAATAAAAATGTTCATGTTTTCTAATCAATCTCTACTACACAGGTCTTATCTCACAGGTATTGCTCACTTCATAACTACACAACCTGTTTTGAAATAATACACTATTTTGATACCTTAATTACGTCATTAATAAATTCCTTCCCTTTCTGCACTAAAAAGCATCATATACAGACAGAATTAAATTTTTTGTCTTCATTGATGTTCAAACTGCCTAATATTATAAGAAAATCGCTAAACCATAGGAATTTGATTCTGAACGTCATAACATTTTTTTTATTCAGGACTGGGGAAAATGTAGTTTTATTGCCTATTTAGTCATTGGCAAAACTAGATCTCGTTTTCTTCAAATTGCATCAAATTTTAGTGTTAGGGAAGACACAGTATTTTTTATTCTAACTTCTGAGAATATGGTGTGAGGGAAGCAGACCAGCTTCTGCTCTCAGATGTACCGTGGAAAAATAGGAGCTTGAGCACAGGCATGATTAGCAATGCTCACAGATTTTGGTAGAGTTGCTTTTCAATGCTTCCTTCTATTTCAGTCTTCTTACTTTGCTACAATAGATCAGAGCATGGCCTATGGAGTGTTTAGCAAAGAGCCTGTCAGCTCAATGCTTGTCAGTTTGCAAGTCTTTCATCAATTCCATTATTTTTATTATATATTAAGTTGCAATCTGTCTTACTGATTTTGGTCCACAGTTCAGTGTTTCCATTGTTCTGTTTTAGTATAGACATTAAACAATGCTGACTTGTTCCCAAGAACCATAGGCTAATTTCATGTAAGTGAAGGAATAACACAGTTTTCTTTTCCCTTGCTTTAGTTTTCTTCCTGCTCTCCCTGCCCCTGCTATTTTTACAACAAAGTACTTTAGTGAACTTCTAAAAGAGCAGTCAACTCTGGAAGGAGTCCTCTGAATTCATATTAGCATGATGGTGAAGAAGACATGAGTCCTCTGTCAAGCTTGTGTCTCTGACCTTTCACGGAGACCCACTGAGATCATTACTACTGGCAGCAGCTACATCAAAAGAATGTATGGATGGTATGGATGAAAAGTTTCTCTGACATTGCTGCTGAACAGATACAACACTCAAGTAAATTTTAGCACTCTTAAGCTTTTTCAAATTTTTAGTTTATTATCAAGTAAGAAATTTGCTTGCCACCATGTTCACTAGGAGGAGCAAAGGAATATAAAAGGAACGCTTCGTGACACCTCAGCATTTCTGCATACATTCCCAAATTGATACTTTGATCTATTTTTTGCCACAGTGTTTCATGTGGAAAAAACCGTCTTTTCTTGTGAACATTCAAAACATTACATTGAAACAATGAATAGAAAATAGTCATTTCTATGTATTATATTCCGGACAAAGGCCTTTTCCTAAGTGTAGAAATTCAAACAATTCTTGAAGTTCATAATAATTTCTTTGAGTTTATAAACTTGTCTCATTTTGCATAATGGGCACATTCTCAGGGTGTCCACCTGCTCATATAGGTGGAGGAGTTAAGTCAGTGTTTCCTATTTTTATTTAATCTATCCAAATCCTTAGGTAGCCTTCATTAATGCACTGTAGTGCATTCAGTAATGCTTGACCAGTGACGGGAGAGTAAGTTCACCACTTACTTCCAAGACCTTTTGCATTTAAGATGATACTAGTAAGCTTGTTTTTCACTTGTGCTTGTCTCTTGGAGAGACTTCAATGGCCACCTATCAACCAACCTGCAGAAAGGACTTCCCATTTTTCCTCGTCTCCGATCCCCCTTTGGCCTAGATATTTAGAACTTTTGTGAAAGAAAAGAACATTGCATGCGATCAATCACAGAATTTTTCTCCTAGTGCAGACCAATTATATTAGTGTCAGGGAGGTGAGGCATCCATGATTGTCTTATCTTTGTTATTGCAGTGTGCTTCCACAGCCAGAGAAGCAGGACGGTAATGCATCTAGTACAGACCCCACATTCTCCTATGGGAGATGTGTACACTTATGCTATTCTAACAATGTGGTTCTTTTGCACTACAATACTTTTAGGCTCTTTATCAAACTGCTTATAGTCCCATTTCCATGTCAGAACACAGTGTTATAAATTTTTAAAAGTATAGAGAACTTGACATTGTTTTATTTCTGTGAGTGTTCAGTTCAGGGCTGTTTATTTTACAAAAGTACAAGAACTCTTCTAGCGTATGTCATTCATGCACTTGTAACAAGAAAAGGCAGGCTGAACTACTGGAGCTTTAGCTCTTAGCATAGCATGTGAAAGCCTTTCTACTCCATCCAAATGCAAAGGCCCCTCATATCTTAGAGCGTTTATTTCTATTTATGTTGGACTGGATGGAGTGTACAAGTGTTACTTTTTCTCAAACAGTTCAGTATTTGTATGTTACTGTTAACATTTGAATAAGCTCTAAGCCAAAATTATTTTGTCCCACAGACTTCAGATGAGGTTTATGTGAATTAAAGAAGCTTTTTATTTTTATATATATTTGGTTGGGTTTTTTGTGTGTTGTGTTTTGTTTTGTTTTTCTAAATTAATGGAGTCAGTTCTCTATAGGCTTCCATTAGGCTTCTCAGCAACAATTCTAGAGCAATTCCTCCCAGAGATCTTCAGAAATGAACTGAATACACACAGTTGACTGTCAAGGGAAGTAGTGTGTTCAGCAAGTCAGCTGCTGCTTGACAACTCATATCTGCATATTCTTAACATACAGTAAAGGTGAGATAGCTCTGAACAAAGAACCCTTCAGAGAAGAGAAATTTTGGTTCAAAATGCTGAAAGATGTGCTATCCTGCATTCATATGTCTGTGCCATGGTTTATCAATTTTGCCTGATAAAATGTTATCTAACCAGATATCCATGCCAGAGAAACTCTGGGGGTAAGTCCTTGTTCAGTTTTTGGTTTGGATAGTCAGCGGAAGACAGAGATGCTTATTTATACCCTCTGATTCAGGAACACTGGAAATAGCTTTCTCACAGGGTTCTCTCTACTTTTCTGGTGCTGGAGGAAATACCGTGACTGCATTCTTTATCAGGCCATTATGATGAGTAGTTTTGGATGAGGAGGATATTGTTATATGTACTTTGTTAATGATTTGGAACTATTGGCTGGTATTCTCCATAATTTTTCCTTAAGAACATTTTCATATTAATTTGTCTGCTTAGTATTACGGAAGCAAGAAAATCATGACAGTCGTGTGCTGAACTGTTCTGCTGTTTGCAACTCAAAAGGTAAGGGGCACTGCTGGAAGAACACACAATCACAGAATGGCTTAGGTTGGAAAAGACCTCTAAGATCACCAAGTCCAACCATTACACCAGCACTGCCAAGCCCACCACTAAACCATTTCCCCAGGTGCCACATCTACCTGTTTTTTAAATACCTTCGGGGATGGCAACTCAACTTCTTCCCTGGGCAGCCTGTTCCTGGATTTTACAATCCTTTCCATGAAGATTTTTTTCCTTATATCCAATCTAAACACATTTAAGGCACATTTGACAGCAATTTGAGGCCGTCTCCTCTTATCCTACCACTTGTTACCTGAGAGAAGAGACTGACCCCTACCTCACTACACCCTCCTATCAGGCAGCTGGAGAGAGTGATAAGGTCCGCCCTGAGCCTCCTTTTCTCCAGGCTAAACAACCCGGGCTCCCTCAGCTGCTCCTCATAAGACTTGTGCTCCAGACCCTTCCTCAGCTCAGTTGCCCTTCTCTGGATACGCTCCAGCATCTCAGTGTCTTTCCTGAATTTAGGGACCCAGAACTGGACACAGGGTTCAAGGTGTGGCCTCAGCATTGCCAAGTACTGGGGAACAATCACTGGCCTGGTCCTGCTGGCCACAGTATTGCTGATACAGACCAGGATGCCATTGGCCTTCTTGGCCACCTGGGCTCACTGCTGGATCATGTTCAGCTGCTGTTGACCAGCACCCCCAGGTCCTTTTCCATTTGGCAGCTTTCCAGCCACTCTGCCCCAGGCCTGTAGTGCTGCCTGGGGTTGTGATCCAAGTGCGGCACCTGGCACTTGGCCTTGTTGAACTTCATACAGTTGGCCTCAGCCCATCAATCCAGCCTGTCCAGATCCCTCTGAAAGCCTTCCTGCCCTCCAGCAGATCAACACTCCCACTCAACTTGGTGTTGTCTGTGAACTGACTGAAGGCGCACTTGGATATATTTTGAAATCACAGTCAGGTTACCTGAAGCAAACAAAAATTTTTAGTGTTTCTTTAATTATGGCAAACAAAATAAATTAAACTGGGATGAAGTTGCAGGCAACTTGCAGGCTAGGTAATGCACTTTTTTTTTAAATGGAGTCTAGGTTTGTCGCAATTTGCTTAAGATTGTTTTAAAATTTCTTGCTACTTTTTGTCATATACTCTGACTCTTACCCTCAAACTCACTTCCTCTGCACAGCAAAAAACATTTTCTTTTTTTCATCTCTCTATACTGTGGGTAGTGAAGTAGTATGGTAACAGCAAAAAGTGATTTCATTTATTTTTTTCATGGTGTTCAGTTCATGAGGACCAGTTTCCATCAGGCCTGTCCAAGCCGTGTCTCTGTAAGCCAACTTTATGATTCTGGAACAGCAAATTTCAGGGTGAAGTTCATGAGAACTCGTGAAGAAGTAGACTGGATCAAAGCTTCTGACTATGGAATAATCTACAGAGAGAGGCAAGACAGAGCCAGCGTCAGATAGCACTCCAGAAATTTGCTGATCCTGTTATTTTTTTAATAACCTTTTTTAGGAGTTCACAACTTTCCAAAATTACAACTTGAGGATTCAAATATGGCTATGCTTCAGAGATGTCTTATTATTACTCATTTCTTTTCTTATTAGAGAGCATTTTGGGCTCATTTTTATGTTGGTTTTTTCTTAGAGGAGTTTTTTTGTAAATAAGATCCCTACAATGGGTCATAGTCCCAAACTGAAGTTGCCAAAATTTTGGTAAACTTCGCTAACAAATTTATGGATCTGTCATATTAAAAAAAATCCCAACAAACTACTAGAAGGGCAAATTTTGGAGAAGCACTGTGCAGTTCCAATATATTCTCTCAAGTTTCAGGAAGAATTGCTGTATAACATCTAGGTTCTGTAGAAATTCTGCCAAAAACCTGTAACACTAATATACCTATATAATATTCCTCGTCAACCAAAAAAGAAGGCCTCATGTACAAATCTGAGCTCATGTTCCTTCAGCATATTTTTTTCCAGACTTGTGAGAAGAAGGAAATAGGAGGGTCCTCAAGAGATTTTTGTTTTTCCTTGTTTGACTGAACTTAGGATCTTTAGGAAAGGGAACAGTGTCTTCCAAGCATGACTGTCTGGTGGAGGAACTTCCAGCATATGTATTAATTTATTTACTTAAAAATGAGAGTTGGGAACCAGTCACAGTCTGTAGATTGGCTAGTAAGTAAAATGGGAATGCAGTTATATTTAAAGCTGTCATTTTAAAATATATGCACTGTGGACTGGCTACAGAAGAAGGATCAAGGGCGTTTACTGAACATAAACATTTAACTTTCTTAATGCTCCCAAATAGCATTTCATGTCATAATATTTTCCACATTCCTAAAGACAATTGAGAATAAATTACACTATATATGAGGAAAGAATCTGTGACTTTTTAATAAGAGGGAATATAGGTTTTGAGTGTTGTTTCCGTGTAATTATTTGATTTAGCACTGGGGGCTGTGGGGTTTTTTGTGTATGCATATACATATGTAGCTGTGCTATACTGGGTTGATGCAAAATGACTTCAAAGTGAGTCATTAGAAAAGTGGCTTAGAGCTCATAATTTACCCCCCCCCCAAGTATTAAACACCCTGCTATTCTTTAAGTGTAGCATTTGAATTTTTGCTCAACAACTTCCAGTGAAACTGGCGTTGACTGATACATGTGCAGCAGTGAAATGGGTTCAGTGCATTCCTGTTGAGTGAGTATTCATTGTCATTCAGTTGGTGCTCAGCAATACGGGATGAACAAAATAAAAGCATAGATTACAGATATGCAGACACAGAAAATTAGTTTATTTAAACTAAAAAAAAAGACCAATTCTGGCTTTTACCATCCGAATATTTGGGGTACCACTTCTCTCTGTTCGCATTTGTTTGTTCACGTAACACTCTACTTTTAAAGCATGACAGTTTCTGCAAAAAGGTGTCTTTCTACATATGCAACTATTCATATTTTCCACAGAGCTGACAAGGGCCCTCTTCAGGCACCCAGCTTCTAAAAATATGATTCTATAGTAGCAGAGGATTCTGCAGGAAGACTGATCAGAGATCCGTGACTTCTGAACTATAAGAAATCTAGGAGAGCTTGAGTGGTTTGGTTGAAAGAGGAAATTTAGGGGGGACACTAAAAGCCCTCAGAAGTATGTAAAAGTACATTGCAAAGAGGAAGAGGCAAATGAATAAAAGGTCAAAATTTGGATTAACAAAAAGCAGAGCTTGCTATCATATTAATTTTTTATTTGGAGAAGGATCTCAACTGGTTTATTTGTGTTGTACAGTCAACATTTTTACAGGAACATTTGTACAGTCAACTTTAGAGACTTCTGTGTTGCACTGGGAGTTATCCAGACAGTGTGAGAATCAGTATCCAAGACTCCAAATGACATTGCACGCTTTGAGTAGTATGTGCGTAGGGCCATCATGATTATGAAGATACCGTGTGCAGTCTATAAAGTGGAATATGCTCACTTCTAAATCATTCAGTATTACTGTTTTCTGGTTTTCYCATGTATTCAATCCTTATGTTTCATATTATTTCCTCTCACATTAATTTTGTTAAAAAAAGTATGGTTGTTTTCTGCTGTCTCCCATGCCTATCTACTTCTATATGTTTCTATATGTTTCCAGTTGCCCCTTGTTTCCAGTTTAAGCCCTTTGTTGATAAAGCTGTTAATAATGAAAAATGTGTTTCTTGGAAAAAGAAAATATATGCTGAAGGTCTTTTCCAAATTATATTTTAAGATATTACAGAAACACTGTCCCACTTCATGGTATCTTTCAGCATCACAGAAATCAGATAAATCCCAGAAAACTAAGAGGCAAAAATAAAAATAATGTTGTTACAATTTCTAAATGACTTTTTCCCCTACCTTTCAGTTTCCTTCTTCTTCCTGAAGGGATTTCACCCCTCCCCCAAATCAGATTACTATCCTAGTAAATTAATAGAATAAATGTTAAGAGAGAAAATTGCTAGACTTCTAGATAATAAGTTTGATTCTAATGATGACACATTGCTGCTTTTAGTAAGACAAGAAAGCAGGCTTGGTGTGCCAGTCCTGGGTCTTAGATAACATGAAGACTTCCAGTAGATGAGTGGGGTACTGCAAAACTAGGCTTTTCACATTAATCTCCTAAATATGAGGCATACAGGTATAAAATGGGGAATCAGGACCAGTATTAGAAGATAGTAAAGAATTACTAAAAAGTTAAAAATATAACTATATTTGTTTCTGAATCATCATCCAATACTCTCCTAATTTGTAGAATAAAGTAAATTATAAACTGCTGCAGTTCAGAGTTATTGTGTGCATGTGTGTGACTGCTTGTAGAGACCTCCTGGCAGAACAATTTAAGTTAGCAGGTTTTTTCGTTTAATTGAACTGTCTGGTGGTTTGTCTGTTGCTTGCCCAGTAGCAAGGTAATCAAATATTGACAGGGGAAACATTTTTGAAAAACTAAAACTTGTTGCATCTTTTTTTATGTCATGAATTCAGACATTACTCTGGAGTATGCATCTCAACCCGTATTCAAACTTAGGTGATTTGCAAATATATTTGAACTTTCAATTGTAACTGCAATTCAATTTTTTATTCACTTAAAACTGATTCTTTAACATTTTATTAGGGAGAGGTGTTATGTACTCAAAAGGAARTGGCTAGTAAATTAAATTAGTGTAAATACAGTTAAATAAGCAATGAAGAATCATAGAGAAGAGAGATTTGGGCTGCACATTGTGGGGCAGTTGTGTTGTGGGGGAGTACTGTTTTATGCTGCGGCGGCTCAGAAGAATCACTATGGACGAAGAAAAACATGCAGGCCATACAGAAGGGGTCACATGTCAGGTTCTGGGAGATTGAACCTGTTCCACAGCACCCAGGAGGTGCCTCTGCAAAGGGAAGAAAGGGAGACCAAATACAGAACATTGCATCCTGTTAGGTTTTCAGGGCCACAATGGGCAAAGTACAAATCTAGCTTGTTACTGACTGTGTGGTGAAGACCATAACTGAAAATCACAGTTCTAGATAGTTTAAAAGAAGGGCAGTGATTTCCTTAATGTTGTTCCCAGAGAGGAAGAATTTTTCATGTAAAATACAAAGAGGAAGATGGGGAACAAACCATCATACAAGTCGAAACAGCAGTAAATCTAGAACCCATAGTTAAGAGAGAAGTGAGTAAGTATTAGGAAAAAGGCTGGTAGTTCCCATGGTCTGTCCATCAATTCGTTTGGAGTTTTATTCTTTCTTTATCTAACTTCCTCCCTGCTTGTCTCTCTTTGGCTACCATTTTGTTGCTGTCATTTTCTCACTTACATGCATCACAAAAGGTACCTTGTGCCACCTGAGGAAACAAACAAAATATTGCATTTGCTATTGTACTCTGTGGTGTAAAATTTGAAATAACTTCCTAAAATGAGTGAAATAGTGGTTAAATGAGGGAAAAGATGGGAAAAAAATCTCTTCAAGAACTCATGGAGATATGGGCCAGATCTTACTGTACATGCTCAGGTGTACAATGGGGCTTTAATTGCTGTGGAGATTTCCTAAATATAATACTGGACTGTGTCCTCAGTCTGTCAATGAACAGAACATCTGGGATCAGGGGGCTTGCTGGCCTTTTTTTTTTTGTTTGGTGGGCTCAATGCTTGCTTATCTGAATCTGATTATTTTTGTTCAACTATTTTCAAGACATAAATTAGACAACAACATGTATTCTGCCATTCTTGTTTTAATTGATCTCAAATACAGCTATTGCAGTACAGCTCTCTTATTGCAGCTTGTGCTTCTAACTTCCTTGTACATTTTTCCATGATGTGCACAATCTTCCTACCTGATTAGCCATTTTTAAGCTCTTTCTCAGAAGTCAAGTTCTTTTTGCGGCTGTAATTCTGTAATACTACCTGTTGCGTGGAGCCTCACCCCCTTAACTAAAAGAAAAGCTGTAAGAAACCATTTCTATGTTATGACTAGACAGAACCTTATCAGTTTTCTCCAAAGAGCTTCTAGCACTTTGTGCATGTATTTCTGAAACAGGTTATGGTTTTCCCCAGATGTTTTTAACTTTTCTTATTACTGTCAGAGCCACCCAAAGAATTTGAATTTGAACAACAACTTTGTCCTATAATTCTTGTGTGGAAGAGACAATGAAGAACCATCATAATTTCCCTGTAACAGTCATGATTTTATGGACCTCTACTATAACCCCTTTCAGCTGTCATTTTTTCTGGATAATCATCTGTAGGCTTCCCCCACTATCCACTGCTCTGTGGGTGAAACATCCTGGTCTGTGAGCCAAGGTGCAGGGTACCTGATCACGTCCATAGTGATCAGGCTTTTGAAATGGCCTGTGACATGTACTCTGACTTACACCTGGAGTTTATATTTGTGCTCAGTGATGTGTGTAGAGGCCTGATTTAGCTAGGGGAGTAGCTGACAAAATAAACATTGAGTGAATTGATCTGGATGTAGTTTTATATGTTACTGAAAAGCCTCACAGAGAAAAAACTCAGTGCAGGGCAGTCATTCCTGACCATCAGGCAGTCAGAAAGAATAGTATACTGGAAAGTTTATTACAAAAAGAAGCATACACAAAAATATACACATGCAAGCACTTAGTGTAAGAAAAGCCCTGGCAAGAATCCTAAAAGTGTCTTTATGGAATCATTACAGTAATGAAAATGTCACTGAAAATATAGTTAAGCCAGTAAGTACTTAGAAGAGAGAAAAATACTTGAACTTCTGTACATTTGGGGTATTTGCAGAGCTTCTATCACAGATGCAATGCAGTTACACCTAGATATGGTTGCTCGCTGCTGAGGCTGAACCACAAAATCGAGCATGTAAGAGGGTTATATTTAAGGGCAATATCAGATTCTTAGTAAAGGGGATGATGTAATATTGTGGCACAGTTACAAAATAAATAATGCTTTACACTTCTCTGAGTGTACCCTGGCTTCCCACTGGGCCTTGCTTTGGACAGAACCATGTGTCCCCGTTGCTGGGGTACTGGGGATAACAGGGGAGCCTTTCCCAGCTGTACTGGCTTGTCCAGTTTGGCACCTGTGAGACGCTTCACTGTGGGAAGATGTAGGCCTGTCCCTAGGGAGCTACCTCAGGGGACTTGGAAATGTTATTTGTTTTATCCTTTTGACGTGTGCAGCAAAAACAGTAGAAAGAGTAAGATGCTCATATGCCTATGTCTGTCTTGTACCTTCATCTTGCCTTGCCTGCACTAAAATCCCTTTCGTGTCAGAGACTAGGTCTATTTAAACCTCTGAGAGCCTGATTCCCTCATCTATGCTGAGCTGCAATTTCCTAGCCCCAACACAACAAATTGTTGTAAATGGTTAGAGGGAAAAGATGACCTTTTCCTTGTGTCTGAATGCCATAGATGCCACCAAGCGAAGGCATCAAGATGATCGTTCTTGCAGAAAGACTGACTAGTCACTCTGTGTCTTCTGGGTAGGAAATATAAATACTCTGCATTCTTTTCCTTGTTGGTCTAAAATAGCCTGTAAAGGAATATTTTTCCAGGCACAGTGTTTATAAAAACCTGGAGAGGATTGAGTGGCACTTGAATCTTTAGATGGTTCTTGAAAGCTGGTATCTTGCACAGACAAGGTAAATTTGAATTACTCTGTATTGACTGTAGCTGAAGCTCTGGCTTCGTGTGCTGGGGGCAGAGATGTGATAGAAGGCATGTGTGTTTAGTCTGGGGAATTGCAAATACTTTTCAGAGATGTGATTCCTTTTGCCCCATTTCTGTAAAATGGGTTGAACAGATTGTGGAATTTTTTGTCTTGTGTGATAGAATTGCAATATAGTGGTTGATGTGAAAGAGGTGTTTCCCTGGGAAGTTTCTGTTGTCTTGATAGCTGGATATTACTGTATGCTGTTCCCATGCATAATAAACCCTCTGTGAGTGAAAACATCTGTGATGTTAATTCCAAATTATATACATAGGAGTGACATGGTAGGTGGGTGCTAACCTCGCCATGATGGATAAGTTGTAGTCTGGGTTGTTTGCTGATCATCTCCAAAAGTTGTGCTTTTTTTTATGAGAGAAAATCCTGTGCGTTCTTACATAATAGAAAAGTTAATTATTAGAGTTTGTATTCCAACCTTTCAACCCAGATTTTGAAGATATGCTTGTAAGCAAGAAAAGAGTGAGGGAAAGCAATCTTTTTTCTGAAGTGACAAGTGATAACACCTCTTTTTTTTTTTAGTCCACTTTCCCAGGGATCTCTTGTCCAAGTGGCCTCACACTTTCCCAAAATAATTTCCTCTGGCTACAGACCAAACACAAGAACTTCAGGCAAAAAAATGTTTCTTAAAAAAAAAGACTGAAAGGGTATCTGTTGTGAGAGAAAAAATACTTTGAAGCTTATCATGATGAAATGGAATTGTATTTAATAATGTTGATTTAGCACTTAGGGCTAATAATTACGTGTTAAAACCAGATTCTGATTTTTGTATGGCTGCTATAGATTTTTCTTCTGTCTAGTTGTATGCATACAGTATGAAGAGAGTAACAGATAAAAAGATCTCAGTGATAGGTCAGACTTGTTCCCAACCACATCCTAGCAGTGCTCCATCTTCTCACCATGAGCGGAACCCCTTCCCAAGGTCTCTGGTGGAAGGCAGTGGCACTGTTCAGGGCTTGTTGGCTTCATTGCTGTTTACTCACATGGGAACAGCAGCTGGTCCAGTAAACAGCATAGGGTGGTGTAACCCTTTCGTTCCATTGGTTTGGTCACTGGCTGTCTGTCACAAGTGTTAAATTCTAAGCCCTCAGTGGGCAGAGGTTGCAGCTGTTGCTTATTTCATAAGCTTCCACAATAGCTGTGTCCTCAGTATGGACACATGCCAGTGGCAAAGGTGAGAGGTGAGATTTATGTTTTGGTTGTTTTACAATAATGCCTATGTTCCTTAAACTAGATTAAGTCCTCTGTGTTCTTTGCCTTGTACAAAAAAAAAAAGTAGTACGAAGAAAACGTCCCCTGGGAATTTAAAAATCTTGACAGATTTAGTAATCTAAATATCTAAGAGCACAGCAATTGCACTTCTTTAGAGATTTGACTACAGAATGACATAAACCACCAACCTCCCAGCCACTATTTTCTTGCAGTTGGGAAAGGATGAGGGGAAGGATCTCATTACACGGAAAAAAAGGAACTTATTGTTAGCTACTGATTGAATAAGAAGAGAGCCAGCATTTAGATTTCTTTTCACAAAATACTGGATGATGATGAAGTTGCATGTCACTGGACTATGTTTAGTCTCTGCATATCAGCAATGTTAAGCTTAAAAATAGGAACAAAACTATTCTGTCAATCAGTTGCTGAATCTCACATAGAAACTTTGTTTTTTGGAGATCCAAGTGGACACAAGATTTCTTTGCTTGGATTCTCTTTGCCTTCTAGGGTTAGATTTCCTATGACCACTAGCTTTGCAGGAATGGCATCCATAGCCCTTTCCCGCTTGAGGAGAGGAAGACAGACAAACCCTGCTGTCTGTCAGAGCAGGCTGTTTTGAGGAAGTGCACAAGTGAATATTCAGCAGCGACAGTACAGTGTCAGACTGCTGCATGTGTAAAGTGTAAAACATGGACATGAGTCATGTGGCCCTCACACTTACAATAGTTTTCTCACATGTGTAAGCAATCAGTAGACTCGATAATGAAAGTTTGACTGGGGTAGAGAAGACTTAAACCTGCTGATTACAAAGGAGATTCCATTATCTAAGAAGGGGTGCACATACATTGGGGCTTAGTGTAATTTATTCCATGTTTAGATAGTGTTCTATTAAAATTTATAGTGTGTGTGTTTGCCTGAGCTCCTGACAACAAAATTTATTACAAATTACTCATTTTCTGATAGACACATTTCCATTTCAATTTCCTACAGATGTTATCTTTGGTTTCAGCGATGTCCTAATTTGGGCATAAATATCCTTCCCTTTTTAACAAAGAAATTAAACAAGCCAGTGGTGGGATTGTTTTTTCTCTGCCTAGGCCAGCCATTTGATGTCAGTAATTTGCAAAATGCCTCAAAACCTCACAGAACATAGAGAAGTGATGGTAGTGGGATTAATTTCTAAGTTTGTTGGAGGTTTTTTTGTTTGGTTGGTTTTTTGGTTAGGTTTTTGGGGAGGGGGTTGTTTGTTTTTTGTTGGTTTGTGGGTTTTTTGGTTGGTTTTTTGTTTTGGGTTTTTTTTGGTGGTGTGGTGGTTTTGATTTTTTTTTAATTGATTCATAAAGTAGATCGGGGCCTGTCACTTACCTGAAAACAGATTACAAACTGAAGGAGGCATGATGACATGTTTCACAGATCTGAATATCTTCCCTGGGTGGGTTTCAGCAATTGTGAGGCATCACTGGGGCACTAGGCTACAAGAGAACCAGCATTTGGGGTTTTCTTCCAACAAAGAGGCAGACACTGGAAGAAATGCTATCTGCACGCATTCCTGGAATTGTGCAACCACCTTGCCAGGAAAGGAAAATGTCTGCAGCTCATGCAATCCCTGCCATCTCTGGTGGGCTTATTTTGGTGGGTGTTGTGATGCAGGCTTTTGTTCTCATAGAACTGGAAGGAGACACATTTAAATTATATCTTTTGAATGTGGTGATAAAAAACCTACAAATAAGTAATTGTTCAGAATAGCTATTCCAAAAGCAGCTTGCTTTCTCTAAAAATCTCCTGTGACTTTTGTTCTTGTTTGTTTGTTTGTTTTCTTGAATGCTCCTTTCCCCCAAAAGATTCAAAATTACTCTGTAGCATAGTAGAAAAAAACATTCAAGGTGGAATTCCCCCAAAATGCCTTTTTGTCTAAATCCCTCTGAAAGTCAGTGGTGTTTGTGCCCCAAACCCAGTTAATTATTTTAAAAATCCTACCAAAATAAAGCAAATTATCACCTTGGTTTTGCTGAGTATCACGTATAGAGCCTGCACTGTAATAGATTGTCTCTTCATTGAAGGGGGAGGACGAAACCTTTTTAGAGGTCTAGTTTGAAGGTAGTGGTCATGCCAGTTAGAGCACAAGTAAGCAGTATTTTTCACTCCAGTGTCTGTTGGGTGAATGAAGCTGAAGATAAAGCAGTGGTGTACAGTCAGCTAAATGCTGGTAGCCATGGAGAGAAGCAGCAGCTAATTGAAACACATGAATCCTTTTGTGTTAGACAGTTTTGTCCAAGAAAGTAAAGGGCACGTGGCAACAATGAGTATAATGACGTTTCGATTTTGTTGTGACATTACAGTTACAAAGAGAGTTATGCCATTAGCTGTTTAATCCCAGTATTAGAAATGCAGCAGGCCGTGGTGTGAACGAAGCAGTCTCTTTAAATGCCTAAATGACACATAGGAACCTAATTCTTGCTGCCTTCCAAAATTTCTCCTTCATTGTATGCTTTCTCTGGGAGCAGAGATTTTGAAATCTGCCAAAGGCATCACAGAATCAGTTAACAGTTGGACTCAGTGATCTTAAAGGTCTTTTCCAATGTGAATGTTTCTGTGATTCTATTCTGTGGTTCTGTCTAAGTTCTCTGACACCTTTCCACTTCTCAGTCAGGCTCTTCAGACCCAAAGTGCCTATTCAAACTCTGCGTGTGATGCAAGAGAGCAAATATTTGCCCTATTAAATAGAAGTTTGGGGGAGGCAAGTGACTTGTCAAGTTATGGAGTGGAATCCTTTCATCTTGACATTCTTGAATGGCTTTTGGATCTAAATATTGATGCTTTGACACTGTGCACCTACAGAAAGGAGTAAGTGAAAATGAAACAGAACTGGACAAATGTCTTGGTCAGAACTTTGCTCACAAAAACTGTGAAAAAGCATTTCATAAATATATGCTAGTATAGGTAAGGTTTTCTTTCCAAAATAAATAGTCCCCTTATTTTTGAAGTTTTGTATATGAAACATTTTTAAACAAAGAATTTCAGATAGGAAAAAAACCCAATGAAATATTTGGAAGTATGTTTTTGAAACCATTGTTCTGAAAATAAATTAAAAATAAATTAAATACATAATCCCTTTTGATTTGCTAAAAACGGAAGACATGCATTGTTTTACATTGTTATGCTGTAATTTTTGCAATTGTCAGCAACTGCAAAAGGATCTGTACAGCCTTGATCAGGAGTTCTTAGATTAGTATGAGAGCTCACTGATACAATGATCTCTCTTTCAGGGTAATATTTGTATGATACACTACGTTTTCATTACTGCAGTGGTGCTACCTACAGTTGCAGACTCTAGCTTGGCTGTTCCTCTTTCTCTCTGAAGCTGAAGTAATATGGTGGTTAAATTATAAATGAGAAAAGAAATAAATAAAAATTTTGATTTTTTTGTCCCCTGGATTTTTAAAGGAAGTAGACAGCTATTGAAAGATTCCCACAAACTGATGTACCCTTTGAATTTTGCATAAGTCCTGTTTTAAGAGCTAAGGTGGAATATGGGTTTTGCTAGTTGTTTTGCATGGAAATCAGCTTTACCTTCATTATTTTATTGCATGCAGTACTCAGCTGCTTCTGGTCACTGACGTTAATCAAATTATCCAACTAACAGATATTTTCAGTTTAAATATGAAAAGGAAAGAGAAAGCCTGAGTTTCTCATGCTGAAACAGTTTCTTCATTTTTTTTCCCTCCTGACAGCATTTAATTGCATCCTTCATTATTTCTGACAGTATTTAATTTCCTTTTTGCTTTATCCTGTGCCTACAAAAATAAAAGTAGCAAAGTACCTTTAAAATAAAACAAGCAAGACAATTGATTTAGGGAAAAATAGAAGGGGATGCCAAACCAAACCCCTGAATTCAAACGTTCCTACACAATGAGTTTTAGGAGAAGTCCAGAATGAGACCTTGAATTTTGTGGCTCTGGTTATACTGTAGTTTGTCCATAACTCGAAATTAAATATCTGGTCTCACAGTTACATGTGAAGTTTTAATATGGTAAATGGATTGATTGAAAACGCTTTTTGAAGAGTTTGTGAGAAAAGACTTATCTAGTAAGCATGGCCAAGATTTAAGCCATTACTTCAAATGTGAAGCCTTTGGCAACAAGAGATCATTTTCATAAAAAAGGATGTGCTAGTTCATTATTTTTGGTCTGAGAATAATTTGGTTCTTTGTTTAAAGCTACTCAGTGTACCAGCAAACAAAAATTATATAAATAGAATCAAAATGTATTTTTTTCTTTAATCAAATAACACAGCACCCTAAAGAAATTAATATTCTTATTTTACAACTGTGTGAACTGTGAGATATGACCTGTTAATGTACAAAATTGATGCATACCCTCCATGCAAAATCAGCCTGTTTATTTCTGAGTTGAAACTGGCACAGTTGGCCCAAGCGACTGGAAAGCTCCGTGGCTTTGTTCGTTTATTGCTGCAGTGCAGCATAGTTTCCACTGGATAGCTGTGCTAAACTGATGTTGCTTCAATGCAGAGATGTACATACAAATGGATAGACACACTTAGACTTAATTGGACTGTACATCCAAGTGTTTTCATCAGAGCATATTAACCTATCTGAGCAGCAAGCCCTCCCTTCTCCTTAGTGCATACCTCTAATCACCCTGTCATGCTAGGAAGTAGTATGCTCCTCTTTCCCCTCTTCCTTCCCCTAGTACGAGTGCTGCAGACTCGAGTCTTCTGACATGTTGTGGTATTTAGGTCTCCYTTCCTTGGCCAGTTCTTTTAGGGAGAGAAATGTTTCTTTGCTGGGCTCTGGTGCTTGCTTCAGGGAACCATGGAAATACAGGAGTATTCTTTGGCTTCTGAGAGATTCAGTTCTGTTCTACTGGATTTGGAGGATTTGATTGCAGTAAGAGCCATGCCTGTGGAAAAGCAAACAGACCTCAGAGGTCATTTTTTTAAAGCAGGAGCACCTTTGGAACAGTAACACAAGCTCTGACAGGGTGGGCACAGAAGAGGAGGAAAGTAGGGAGCCAGAGAGATCTATGACTAATGCAGCAGTAGTCCAGACACATCTGAATCTTACGACAGATTTCAGCTATGCCACGGACTGGCTTAACTCTGATCCCACTGAAATCAGACTTCAAGGAGGGGCAAAAGGGCATTACTGATTGATTTTATATTATTCTACCTTTCAGTCCAGTTCTGATCAAGTGCTGGAGTGTATTTAATGTACCCACAAACTACTTTTAGGGATATCTCACTGCTACTGCTGACGATAAATTCATGAAATAACATACACTTCCTGTGCCTTGTGTGTGCCAAGTTTGTGCATGTCTGCATTCAAATACAGATGAAAAATTAAATTTGTTTGGCTCGAGCAGTTTTCACTGACAGCATAACTCATTCCTCTTGAGTTCCTGGATAAGCTGAAGCTGAAACTATTTGTTCTGCTTTCACTGCCCAGTGCCTGAAAGCTGGGGTTAGAGCTGGCTTGCTTTAAATCAAAGCTGTGCTGAGACACACCGACAGCCAGGGCAAAGGCAATCGGCTGTCACTTTCCCAATCCTCCCAGTTCACTCACACTTTAGTGTAAGACCTTACAGAAGGAATAGACTTTGTTGCAGATAATCCTGGGAATTCCACATGACTTTCAGTAATTACATTAAAGTGGGATTCTTGATATTATTTTTTTAATTGTCTGATACTTCACAATAATCATATGTCTACATATCCTTGCTTTTTCATGTTAGAAATACTGGTAATTTCATGTCTTGCAATAACGATAATTGCAGTGAAAGCATAGTTATAAGATTAGAACTCCTTTTTGTTGAACCTATGTCTATTTTATCTTGACAAATAATTTACTGCAGCACTTTTCTAGGATCAAGAGAGTGTCACTCCAGCTAAATGGAGACTCCTCCTGACTGATAGAAATATTAGTTAGCAATGGTAATTGCACCAATGCCAAATACCAGCTTAATTTTAGAAGGAGGTGTAAAGTTTTTAATCCTGCCTATTGATTAAATAGGATGACTGTCCAAGAAGGAAATATGAGGAGACTTTCAGCTTAAGAATCTGTCTTTAAAAAGTGTTTGAAGATTTTTGCAAGCATATTTAGTAAATACAGAACCAGTTCTGATTTACAGTATGATTAGTGACATTACTCTGGAAGCTTGAGTCGGCCATAAAAATGTTACAAATCAATTAAGTCCATGTTCCAACACTGTAGGTTGGTGCTGGTTGAAAAAGAAAAATACTCATAAATGAGAGTTCATCCTTAGCAACATTCTGTAGTTGGATTATTCCTTCATTGTTCTCAACTTGGAAATTATGTTTGAGTACATATATATAAGATAGTAAGCATGCTTACCAGCTTCCTTGTGTGTTATTAGTGCTTTGGGGTGCCTCAGTTTAGGACCTATTCCAAAGAGCAGAGTTTTCAGCAGAATCAGAAATGTGTATCACTTCAGGGTGTATCGAGTCTGTATGAAGCATCAGCAGTCACTTTTGAAAGAGTGGGCAGTGTAGCAGATGGAGGTACAATTTTTAATTTCCAGAATTTGTTCTATGAGTGTACTAAAACAGATTATTTGCAGCCTCAAATCCTACATCTTCTATGCTTACTTACTCCTTCAGAAAATACCTTTTTATGACTTACTGCTTCCAGTGCATTGAATACAAACTTCTTCTTTGATATTGCAAGTTTTCCAAAATACCAAAGCAATGTGAGAGAAACATCATCTGTATGTTTTGCCAAACAGATTGGCTTTGGCTACCCACATAAATTTTCTGGATCTTTTGATCAAATCCTCCACCCTGTTGCGAATTTGGAATTCATGCCAAATATAGCATCCAGCAGTGAGATAAGTCTGAATTCTTTCATGTGAACTGCAGTGGGGTTTTTTAATTCTTATTTGTGATAAATATCTGTATATATTGTCAAAAATGTTGGTCAAATAATTTATTCCTCAGATAATTTGAAAATACTGTTGTTGCTTTTGAATTCAACCAACTTAACATGCATCCTCAGAAAAACCTCATTCCAGTGCTGGTACAAGTACTACTGCTTTTCATTTCATAAATGTTTGCAAATACATATTGCTAGCTTTTGTTATTATCCAAAATTTTAATAGCTGGGAAAAAAATATATTTTTACTGGAAGATGATGTTTGGATATTGGAAAACAAAAAGCAGACAGGGCTCACCCACTGAAGGCAGTGGGACTTTTTCTGAAATTTCCATTTAGTATGTCTGACAGAAATGGGCTTAAATGCATCATGCTGTGCCAGATCAAGATATTTCCAAAGACATTGTTGGGAAACATTGTGGCTGATGGTGTCCATCAATCAGGAATACCCGGTACAGCCAGATTAACTGTTTCTTAAGAAATCTTAATTAAAAAAGAAACAGGTGTAAAAAAGTTCTCAGATTGTCCAGGATTGGAAGGATCCTATATGGAGAACAAGAAAGCTTAGCCAGCATGTTCAGGCAAAATGAAGAGAGGGATATRATTGTATTCTATACATACATTAGAAAAAGTGCTATTTAAACTGAGGGAAATGCTACACAAGAACAGATGGATATAAACTATTTGTGTACAGCTATTCTGGATTTAAAAAGGTTTCTAATTCTAAAAGAAATGAGAATCTATGAATCTCTCTCCTAAGAGCGGCAAGAGCAAAAACACAAAAAAACCCCAACCCCCAACCCCAAAAAAATCTAATTGATTATAAGCAGAGCCATCATATGAAAAAGATTATATGGCATGGTTGCCTACAAAAACAAGGGACTGAACTCAATGACCCAAGAGTCCCTTCCAATCTGCTGTTCTTAATTAGATACATGAGTATCATGGGAGCTCTTCTAGCCTCCAGCCTGTTGCTGCAAGAAGATCCTTTTATTTGTGTAACTTCTCACTGATATCCCTGCAAATCTGCAGATCCCCACTGACATGTAGGTGATATGGATTCTTGGATCAAATTCCAGGGAAGGGTTCATGATCCCAGAAGAAAATTCTATATCTGGCTTCTGTTTTCCTTCTTGATTTTGCATGCAGCTTCTGTTTCAATTCCTGAAACTCCCTTCTATTCATTGTTTCATTTTTCTTGTGAAGATAACGTTTCTTCTTCAAGAATGAATTAAATGCTAATAAATAATACATTTATAATTAAAATCCATGTGCCTGGAAATAGTTTTACGTGCACAGTACCTGCTGCCAAGACCTGAGTGCCCTTGTCACTGAAATCTGCAAGTGGAGCATTCTGTGRCTTTCAGACCCTTAAACCAACAGTATAACTTTCATCAGCACAGGTCAGGTCTTGTGCCATAAAACTTGAAACACATACTTCTCATAGAATCATTGGGTSAATGTCAAGGTAGCCTAAGCTTCCGGTATGTCTGGGGAAAAAATTGTAGTGGGACCCTCTGAARATGAAGTTCTTGATCCAGTAGCATCATAGATGATCACACAGGTGCCCTTTATGATGCTCCATAGTGCAGTAGTTTTGCAGAGTGGATCCTTATTTTACCACTTATGGTCACTTAAAGGTACTTGCTGAAGTCTTTCCTTTACAGGATATAATCTGGCTCTTTCTGCCTCTGTTGCTTCACCTGTAAATTAGGGCAGTGTGTTGAGGACTGAACATGCAGGGGATGTCTAGAGTCTCTTGATACAAAGTCCTACATGTAAATTATTACGATAAAGATCTTTCGTAGAAATTACACTTTGTGTTGCAAGTTCTTGATTGCTAAGATGGCAGATGGGAATGGAATGATTCCCAATAGTTTGGGATGGCTGGTAAAGCCTGACAACTTGAGTTACTGCTTTCAGTTGTTCAAGAGTTCTCTAATGTGCTGTTTTCAAGGGGAAGTTCACCAATGACAATAACCCCAGCAGTTGTTACTGTTCGTGAGCTTGCTGTATGAAAGCCATGACCTCCAAAACTCTGCAGGACCATTTGCTCAGGCCAGCAGCCATACCAGGTCTGCCTGCCAGGCACCCACTCCCAAGAGGGAAGTACGGTACCAGGGCCTGAAAGGAATACAAGCCGGCCTCAAATGCTGAATAAAGAGGACTGAAATTTTCTTCACTCTCCATTCTGAGTGGAAAGGATTTGATTCAGGAATTTTTCTTTGGTAGTGTTTTATCTTTGACTTTGTACTGAGAATAGTGTATTTCTTCATATTCTGGACACTGTAATCAATAATCTTCGAAATTTATTGCATTAAAAAAATACTGTATTAGAGCAAACTTCTGCTTTTGACATGGTTTGTGCCACAGTTAAAAGATTTTTAAATTCAATCCTGACTACTAAACCAATGAAAAATCCAAAATACCACTATTTCATTCTGCACTGCAGAAGGTAGTCGGGTATCTTATCTCTGGAAGTCTAAGGCACAACCACTGATCTGTGAAAAGCACAGACCAAGAACAAGCTTGCAAAAAAAAAAAAAAAGCTGCAGCTCTCATCAGGCACAGGCCAAGAGGTTTCTTTGGCCATGGACTTGCAAACTTCTGCAAGCACTTCTCTACTCAGAACCTTGTAGCCTGTGAATGGAAAAGAAAAATATTTTGTCTAAAGTCAGCCTGAAACTCCTGCTGCGTTTTAGCTATAAAGTGGAAGCTGAAGTGTCTTTCATTATGGTGTGGCACCCGACATGCTGCTCCTCTACATGGCCTTTTCTCAGTATTGTCTGTACAGATRACAGTTCGCAGTTTCTCAGTACATTTCTCAGTACATTACAAGCAACAGCAARTTCATGTGACTTGAATTTAGACAGTTAAATGTTTTAGAAAGGCAAACTGTCTTCATTTTCTAGTAAGTAGATGAACTCATAAATATCAGATCATCTTTGTTTAAGCAGAGAACATGGGCAAAGGCAAAACTGTCTGCCTATAAGGGGAGTCAGGAGAGCCTCCTTGCTTTATGTTGTTCATGCTCTTACTTCCCATTTAAAAATCTAATAATATCTTCATTCTGTACTGCTGTTTATCTTCAGGGACTGTCAGGCAATTTAAGTAGTTAATCTTTTTTAACAGCATAGCGAAATGGAAGATACAGTATATGCATTAAATACTGTCATTTGGTCTGGAGGACATTTCAGTGTATGTTTGGAGCAATTTCATTTTTTTTATAGATATATACTAGCTCTGCCTTGGTCCCATTGCCAGTGCAAGTGATTTTTAATTTCACTGAACAATTTTCAGCTTTGTTTCTACACTATTAAGGTCGCAAGCGTTTTGTGTCTGTGGGAGTCCTAAATTCCAAGATTTGCTGGCTTTTTTTTCCTCTTCCTTCTGACTTGCAGGATATATTCATCGCAATGAAGATTTGGAGGAAATCAAACCTGCCCATAAAAGGAAACTCATGCAAAGCCATTCTGGAAACATATAAAGCATAACCATTTGTCACAGAAATCAAATCCGTTGTTTTAGAATGCACTTTGGGTTTGCTTCTCTTCACCTTAGAGTTTGCTTCTCACAGAGGTCACCAAGTTTTACTATTTGATGGAACTGGGTGGTTTTGAGATACTTTGATTTGGACAATTTGAAACAAGAAGTTAAAATCATTAGCTGCATTTCCATCTCTTCAGTTGGCACCTAAGAGCAGTCTCAGGTTGACATCTCTAAGGGATGAAATTGCTACTCTGATCCTTTTACTTTCTCTATGACATCTGGATTTTCATTGCATTGCTTGTAGGATATTCAACCTATTTAAAACACTTCGAGGTCAGTAACTTTGATTACAAAGTCTCCAGTTAGGGAGAAGTCAACTTTACCTCAGCATACTTACGTTCTTACACAGAGGCTCAACATTACAGAGGTTAAAAGAGTCTGAATATCCATTTAGAACCATCTGGAGTCTCAAGTTGAAGGTAATCAGAGTGTTCTCTTCCTGTATTTTTTTCCTTTGTTGGGAAAAAGCATATTAATTTAATCTGCGAGCTATTCAAGCAGCTTGCAAACATATTAATAGTTCCTGAAGATCTTTGCTGCTGTTTCTCTTGAGCTGGGGCTGAATTTATTTGCCAATTAACATAAAYCTTGATTTTGTGAACTGTACAAAATAAGGGGTGAGAGATTTAAAWTTATTTTCTGTAATTTGTACAGGTAGTGTAATCTTTTGAGAATGCTGCAAAATCTTAATTCCAGTTTAAGACAGTTTAGACTCATGTGAGGATTGTTGCCGCCATATCAGTGGTATGGAAAAACACAGCAAAGAGACTGTATCACTACCTCTTCAATATGTTCAGTTCCAGACTTGTCAGTCTGATATTCAGAAACACTGAATAGTTTCATCTCCAATTAAAGTTAGTATTGACAATGATGAACACCTTATGTTTGTCAGTCTCAAAATTTCAGAATTTTTTACATTCTAGCAATCCCTATATTTGGGTCTCAAGGCAAGCCGTTTTACATTGCCTCGTATTCCAAAGCATTGAGAACTTGGCCTTTGAGGATCCATTCTCCTCTTGGTGGCATGAACATGAGGACTAAGATATCTCAAAGTGGCATCCTGAAAATGAATGAACACATTTTGGGAAGAGAAGAAACATTAAATGACTTACACCAGGATTCACTGTAGTTATGGTTAGAATTAAGATAGCAAATCAGGAAATTGTCACTCCTTATATTGTGCTTGTTGTCATTCCTTTCCCCACATGAAGCCAAATAGAATCTCTGTGAGCAGAGTCTCATGGAAAAGTATTTTCTGTTTGAGTCTGAGAGCAAGTGTCTGAGGCATCTCAGAAATGTGTTGTCTGATCTGCTTTCTCTGTATGATCCAAAACATGCTGGCAATATTCTTTAGGTTAGATATGTCAAAATGCATAATGATGCTGACCAAAATCAGACTTCTGTACTTAAAGTCAAATATAAAAACAATCCAAAGATGCCATATACAAGAATAGACTATAAGCTGCTGGTCTATTTTTCTTTGCAACCATTATGCCATCCCTATTGGGAGACAAGGGAGAAAGTGGTCTATCAAACAGTAGTACCAGAAGAAGTCAGATTGCTTGCTTTATACTCTTTTAGGATGTTGGGSCAGAGGGATGGGGGTTACTTAGGGGGTTTTGGGGGGGGTGGGTAAATTGTTAGGGTTTTTATTTTTATGTTTGTTTTTTCAGAGGAAAAAAAAGCAAAAAAATATGGTAGATGGAGCACAATTTTTGAAGGGTATGGATTTCAGACTGGGACTGGCTTCTGTCCCACCTATGAGTACAAGCAGAATGAGGTTGGATCAGTCTGCAGCCACTGGGGTAGACAAGTTCTGTGTGGTGTTTTTAAGTGTGTATATGTTTGTGTTATGTAAGGATGAAAGCCTTGGCAAATAGTCTTGTATGTATCTTCCACTGTATAAATAATTTTGACAGCTTTGTTGAATAAATCAGGATTGATTTAATATATACAGTCCTTGAACACTTTTCAAGTGTTTTCATATAAATCTCTTGATTTCACAACCTGTTTATGGTGATGTCTTACGAGGCCACTTGGCTGCAGTGAAAGCTTCACTCAGTGCCTGTAGATGTGACATCTCTTCACTAGGAGAGAAAATCAGGAAGATTTACCAGCACACTATTGCAGCTTCTGCAAATGAAGCACCCTTTACACCATCACACTGCTAGTGAGGATAAGTTTGCATCTTTTCTTCAAACCAGAGAAATACTGCAGGAATTTGATGGAATGGATCTGTACAAAAAAAATCTGCATATGATATATCACTGCATTGGATCACATTTACTGTATGTGATTTTAAACTGAATGCCATTTACCTGCACATGAGAGTTTGTTGCAACTGTCATTTAAACTTATTTTATAAATGGAAAGCTGCAGACAACTGTATGAACCTTGGCTAAAATATCTCTGCTGTAGTTTCATCTCATAGGGCCTCAGCTTTTCCCAAACTTCTGCTGTTTGTGGCTATGGGCAGAAGAAAGACATTTTTTCTTCTCTGCTTAGCTATGAATCCATTTGATAAAGTTCAGCTTCAGTAACCAAATCACTTTTAAGAATGAAAGAAACTAAATTTTTCATTCTTAAAGTTTACAGTCCTTCACAACAGCTGTACTGCTGAGCTGGGTGTGGGTAGGATGTTAAGTCTGGTGGGAAAGTTGCCAGAAAGGGCTTTGTACATTTGAATGTGCTTAGAAAAAAATAGTTCTTAATTTTTATTTTTTTTTTTTGGTAGGGTGGGGTGATAGCTAAAGAAGAATATTCTCAATAGGTTATTTTCCTCATGAGCTAAATTCTGTCACTTTGGCATGATTCAGGTCTGTGGACAATGCAAAGCTAACCTGCCTCTGAAGGAAGAACAGAGGCTATCCTCTTTCTGGACTTACGAAGCCTTCAGGAGAAGTCTAATGCATGAAAAGATCTCCAGAGGAACTCTCCTTCATGCCATTGTTGCACATGGGATTTACAGTCTAGAGCCTGCTCTTTGTCCTTTTTATGGTAGGGCAAGCTTCCATGAAAAGAATTAGGAAACTGCCGTTGTACTGTCTTGAGTTGGGAGAAAAATGCTATTTCCCTAGAAAAGACAGTTCTTCTTACTTCCTCCCTATCCTCAACCTACAGAATGAGTAGAAATACAGGACCAAGGATCAATACTTCCTTCCAAGATTATGCTTAGGATTTTATGACAATCATGAACTACTACAATATGTTATGGCATTAAATTTATGCATTTGCAACTCTATAGCACAGTGTAGCAACTACTGAACTTTTAATACGTCTTCTTGTAGCATTTACCTATCCTTTGTTGACCTTTCCTCCTGTCACCCATGAAACTTTCTAGTAACTTGGGATAGCAAGGACACTCCAAAGTGTATGTGTGTGTGAGAGAGTTGCTTAATGCTACTGTTATTTCCATTATGTTTCACACAACATAAATTTGAGTTACGATGCATAAACCAGTGAATTAATGTGTTTCTGGGTTCTTTTAGGGTCAGTATTTTGAAGCCATACACTTAGGTTTGCAAGATTGATTCTCTTGGACTACAGAACTTTGATCTCAAGAGACATGTGTATCAAAGTAATTGAGTATCAGAATCAGTATCAGTTTACTTCAGTGTAACTCCCTCATGTGGACGTTGTGCTCTGGAATAAAACTGACTTCATTTTGAAATAATTACTCTTACTAATTGTTCCAGAATAGAGTGTCCACAGGAGGGAGTGATGCAGAAATAGCCATAACTGAATAGTTACAGCTCGCTGATCACATTCACTGGGTAGGAATGCCTTGTGCAAGGGTAGCACGAGATTTACAAGGGTAAAAATGCAGTAGATACAGTCATTTCTGCTCTTGTCAACCAGATGGGTTGCTGGTGTTAGCTGTTTCTCCTATACAAAGATTTGTAATTGCCACAGTGTTCTGGGAAACTGCAGCAATTTTGCTTTGATAGCACTCTCCAAATAGCTCAATAAATTTAATATAAAATACAGCTTTGTCTCTTCTTTCCCTCTCCCCCATTTATTTTCACTTTCTAAATTCAATTACAGTTTGAACACAAAATTCTTGGGTGAAAACCAAGCTTTTTATTTTTCCTTACAGTGTTCCCTGCCCTGCTGGTATTTGTCAGTTCATTGACCTTTCATGCCTCTCATTACCTCTGAGCTAAAGAATACCTTCTTGAAAGACCTCTTCACCCTTGTCACCATATAGTCAGGCTATAGCACCAAAAAGGACGTCAGGATGTCTGGATTTTTTGGTTACTTTTATTTCCTGTAACAGCTAAGAGCTGTTTGCTAAGATATATTTCAGACATTGCTGATAGCTGTCTGAATTTCAAATGGCTAGAAAAAAAAACCCACAACAAACCAGAGATGGAAGATAAAAGTAAAATTTTAACTTCTGCCATAAAACCTGCAATTACAAAATACATTTTTTGACTCTTTTGAAATCTTAAGGAATTAAGCTTTTGGGCAGTTTTGTGCAAGCTGTTCTGTAAAGGTGGGGATTGTATATTTTAGTCCTAGCTCTGCTAAAGCATCGGTCCGTGGCTGTAATAGAGCCTCTTATGTGCCACCATTTGCTCTCTCTGTGCACACAGACTCACTGCACAGCATGTCTGACAGGTCAGACCATCAGGTAACAGGGGTGCTGCTGCAAGTGCTGAACATTACCTTTCACTGCTAAAGTTGCAAGTTCTAAAAGAATTGTTCAGGAAAGTGGCTCAAGAATGGAAGCAAAGGTGCTGAAACTCTGATAACCTCTCTCTGATACGTTGTGGGCAGTAACGAGCTTATTCTTCCAGTTCTTCAAGCGAGTTCAAAGTTAGATGGTTGGATTGCCATAGAGATGAGTCCAGGTTAATATACCTTCTTTTCCAAGGTATAGTGCTGTCCTGAGATAGTCACTCATGGTGCATAGTAACTTGACTACCTCTAGGAGTGCTGGCTCAGCAGGATTGCAGCCAGGCAGAACAGAGTGTAGACATTATATACAAAGGTTCCTGTGTGAGTATTGCAACATATTTGAAATAGTCACCCTTGCTGAACCGGAATTTGGTTTCCAATTTGCAGGAGAGTACTCCTAGCCAGTGTAGTGGGAAGGAAGGAGTGAGTGGAGGAGAGGTCTGAAAAGGAATGAAAAGTTTAACTACAGTTAAAATCAAAGGTGATCCGGGAAAATGCTGGCTCACTGTTCTGACTATAGCAACATAGATGTTTTAAAATAGTGATGACTGGTACTATAGAATAAAAGAATCTGCACTAACTCTAGTGACAGAGAGCCTGTAGTGAAAAGGACAGAACACACTAAGGTTGAATGAAATTCTTGTGGAATCGGACAAAACCAACTAAACCAGATGGTTTCTTTCCCTTCTCTCCACAAATAGCCTGTCCCTCTACCAGTGCTATTTCCAATGAGCATAAAAATCAGTGGAATCCTCTCCACTCTGCAACAGCCCTTTACATATTGAAATATTGCTGTTCCTTCTTGCTTTGGTTTTGTCTTCACTGGAGAAAACAGTTTCAGTTTACTCCATTTTTCCTCATAGGTCTTGCTGTGTAGATCTCCACTTGTTCTTGTTGCCCTCTTCCAGACTGTTTCCAGCAAGTGCATATGTCATTTATGCACAGCACTTGAGGCTTTACCTGTACCTCACCTAGAGGCTAAAGGGCTACTTCATGTGTTTTAAGTACTTTATATATTCTGGTATGTTTTTTATTTGCACTAGTTTTAATGTGAGGAAAGAGAAGCAAGTGCTCTTGCAAATAAACTAAATTTCCTCATTCGTATTCAGACTAACACTCAAAGTGAAAGGGGGGAAATGGGCCAGACCTGGGCTGCCACTAAGCTTAACAGAAGCTGTAAATAAGGAGTGATTTCCTCCCACAGAAGCAGTATAAGAGGAGAACCAGGAAAATAGCAAGAGCAGCAAATTAAAAGTGAGGTTCTCTCAGCTAAAGGTGTCACAAAAATCAAGGAGCATTAGATAAAAAAGGTTGTGCCTCAATGTTAGAGCTACAATTCAGTTGCTTCCTCTAACACGAGACCCCTATGCATCATCCAGCTGCTAATTCAGATGGGGTGCTTCCAAATTGAATTGGGAGGTAATAGAGGCATTCAGTCTCATCTGGATCTCTAGAGTGACTGCTTGCATTCAGATCAGGCTAATTGGAGGCAATCTCACTACGTATCACTGCTTAACTGTGCAATGATTATTAATAAACTTGTGTTGGCTGGCTTGATGTGGAAAGAAAACAGAAAGTAGAGTGAGGATTAAAGAGGGATCTCAAGCAGATCAAGAGAACCAAGTGGTCAAAAGGACTTATTTTTCTTTTATGGAAGATGTATTCATTTTGCCATGAGTTAGACATCATGGCAAAAAGGGGCCCCTGTATTATCCATGCAGCAGCTTTAGCAAAACTTTTCAAAGGATATATTTCAGGATCACTGTGGGTACTTTTGTCCAGGACACTCTTTTCAAAGGTTTACTGTGGCAGCATATTTTGCTGGTTTCCTTCCAAAAAGTGTCTTAGCAAATACGAAGAAAGTATTAAAAAAAAAAAAAAAAAAAAAAAAGCTATTAGAAGGAGCTCAGGTAGAGCAGAGAAATCTCTTCATATGGCCATGAAGTGCTGATCTGTAACAACTGAGGCTTTGAGCACTGAAAACTTTTAATGCCCTTACTTCTAATCTAGTGCAATGCCTCTGTGGGAAGAGAACTCTTAAATCTGCACTTAATTCTGACAAGTTGTACTGAGGCATTGAAGAGATTTTTTGTGAAGAAGGATGTCAGATCTGTTTCTTCCCCCTGATTATTGTTACTGAATTCTGGAATTAATTGTCTACCTGTCCAGTGATATAATGCTTTTCAGTCCCTGGATAATTACCTCTGCTGAAAGAATAGAACAGAGCATTATCCCTGTCCTCCCATGTGTCCTCGTTTCTCAGCAGATTTGTAGAAGACGACAGCCTTTACCAGCAGTGCAGTGAAGCCTGCAAAAATGGGTCACCCATGACGGTGCTGACATGTGGCATTGTGGCAGTGTGAATAATTCCCTGAGGGAGTATTTACTTGAGATTGATTAGTTGGTAACTGTAACCGTTAAAGCAATATGCTATTTAACATTGTTCTTCATTAAACTGAGAGACAGGATGTTAATTAAAAAGAGGAATGTTTCTTCTAAATTAAAAGAAATTGTAATTCAGACCAGTGCTTGCCTGCTGGATTTCCCCAGCTGCTGTGGTCGAAGTGAGGGGATTCATTGGCAATTGTTTTTGAACAGCACTCAGGTGGTCAGATTAGTCTCCACGGTCCTGTCCTGAAGTACAGCACTGCAGTCGTTTCAGTAGCAGCAACTCATGTTAAAAAGCATCTGGATATTAAGAAGAGGACAGTGGGCACACCATTCCATCTGTCTCCTTGGACACAGATCCTGGCTGCCATACATAGCATCCCTGGGGTTTTTTTCCCTGCTCCCTGTGCAACTGGGAAAGCAGTCAGCCCTGTGCTTCCTCTCACCCTTCAGCTTGCTATCTTTTCTAAATATCCCAGTCCAACATGAAAACCTGATTTGGTAGTTAAAACTGTGCCAAATTAAAAACTCCAATGTGAAGCTGTCCTCAGAAGGCTGCAAGATCTGATCAAGGCGGTAAAGATTGGGTTTTCTATCCTCTTAGCGTGGCATGTGAAGCTGTTTCTTAAAGAATTTAAACTATGTAATTGAGGCTCTTTGTTTTGTTTTGTATTTTTCTTGAAACAGGACTAATATGGAAATTTAAAGATCTAAGTGGTCCCTTCTGAAAGTTCCTAACATTGCTATCAGTATCATTCCTTTTTATAAACAGAACTGTTACAGTTCTAAGAAATAAAGTATTCAAAGAATGCACTCATAAAAGATTACGCATACAATGGAATTTTTTAGCCTCAATGGGAACAGAAGGCTTTGTGAGAAGTGTTTGTGTGCAATGAACATAATGTTTAAATCAATTTTTAAGCTGTTGCTAATGAAACACCACCATCTAAATAAGGGGCTACAAGGCATACATCTTACAGATGCACAACATATCAGTTCCTGCCTGGCATATCAAGACCCCAGGGCTTTAGAGTGTGAAACAAGTGTTCAAAAAGAACCAAAAGAAGGGGAGGGAGGAGGGAAAGAGCCTGAAATGCAGCTTGAAGTGATGTGAGATTTATTCCCTTAGCTCGTGTTTTCCGTAGTTTCATCATATGATTTGGCAATTCTGCAGAGCTGGTGTTAAATACATCACATGGGAGTGTAACAGAGATACTTCTGAGCCTTGGATAAGTGACAGACCTCACAGAAAAGTAGTTACATGACAGTTCCTACCTGTTCCACTTTTGTAGTTCAGCTTTTATTTCTCTTGTGGTCTCCAGTCTGTTTCTCCCGTTACATGACTGATCTTACCATAACTTCAGAGGTTTCTTTTCGGGGGCATGGGTGGTGATACTGCCCCTACTCAGATCTTTCAATAAATGGGAAGTTTGGGGGCATCCTTCACATTCATCCTCTCTTCACATACATTATCTGCTGCTAGAAGTCCCTCAGGCAGATACTCTTCACAACTCAACCCCAGCCTTGCTCAAAATTAGTAAAAAAGAAATACAGTTTAGGATGAAATGGTTGTTCTGAAGGGTTTGGTGAATGGTTCAGATGGGTACATATCTTCCAGCCTATGAATTGTTTCCAAATAATTTCCTCCAAGAACTATGAAAGCTTGTTTCTTGAGTCTTCAAAAAGATTAATTGCCAGACAATGTGAGTTCTTGGTCTTGAATGGATAACTCTCAAGCTTAAAATTCATTTTCAGCATGATACGTGAATGTTTCTGTTGCCTTCTCAGAAACATCTACAAAACCTTGCCATCACAATTGTTCTCTTGCACACATATTTATTTCTATGAACTTTCATGAATTACAAGCAAAATGAGACACACACACGCACAAAAAGCCACCAAGTCCATTTAGTAGTTCTTTATTCAAGTGAATGTTTAGATCTACTGGTGCACATTAGTTGCCCAGAATGGCATGGAGCTGGGTCTCTCTGCTATGAATATATCTCTGGAATTTCCACTGGTTATCAGAGTTTGTTACATACTCATTCCAGCAAGGATAACCCACTAGAAAATAAGCCAGTGGGAAATACTGCATCTAGCTAGACCTTTCTTTGGTCTATTTTTTTTATAGTGTTTTTGCTTAACTGTGACTGCATCTGGTGAGCACATTCGGAGTGGGGAGACCAAAAAAAAAAAAAAGCATAGAGAGTAAGTGAGAAGTTCTTGGAATATTACAAGCTGCTGTGTGACTGGTAATAGCAAGGCAGGCAGGCAGAAAACTCCTCTCTCCAAAGGTGACACTACAGTGGGAAAATTTTATATTTATTAGGTAGCAAGTTGTCTGAAGCAATAACTTTGACATAGATGTTCAGCTGCAAACAAATACTGAATGTCCTGCTCTTCTTAATTTCTTTCCCCATTAATTCTTACAGCCTATGCTTTTTAAGATACACTTTCTGAACTTACTGTTTGAAATCCTATGGTCCATAGATGGTATGTTTTGTAGACCTAGGGGCTACTGTACATTTTAAAATTACTTCAGTTGTTTTTATTTTAAAGTGATGGTCCCACTTAGACTATAAAACAGATTATTGTCTAATTACACATTTGGGATGAAGCAGACATTACCTTGTATGCATTAAAAAGAGGAACTATTTCCTCATTCCATCTGCAACAAAGCTGATGTGCTGAGTCCTTAGAAACAGCGAAGCCTGGTTCCCGTGCAGTCCTGTGCACCATGTTTTCCAAAGATGTTGTCTTCTGGCACATACAGCTCCTTTAGCCCTACAAATGTGTATAAGCTGTTGTCTAAAACAAGAGGATGTTTTGTTCTTTAAAAAATGTGAGAGTAGAAAACCCCTACCCTCGTCCTTCACACATGGACTTATGCCATTATCGGAATTGCATAAATAAAGTGTGTCTTTTTCTAGTCTTCCTTTTACTCTCCCTTAGAACTTTGTTCTCTGAGAGCTTTTCAAAGGGGAAAAAAAACCCAACCCAACATTTAGGGGAGGAGTTGAGGGGGTCCACTTCATATTGAACATTTTGAACCTTTCTTTACCCCATCCCTCAAAGGCCCAACCAGGACAGGAATTAGCTTCAAAATATACTCAGTTCCAGCTGTATTCATGGTTTAGGGCCTGAATCCCATGACCACTGGATAACAAAGGTTACCTTTAGTTTAGGTATTCTTAATATGACTATGTTGCATGGTAAGCAACAATTTTTGCTACATGACAAACAAAGTTAATGTTAAAAAGTCAAAGTTGAACGTGGGAAAAAAGGGAGGGGGTAAAGCAGTAATCCATGCATACATACCTGAAGGTATCTGTAAGATTAGGATTTGAGTACCTATCCTCTTGTTCTGAGGGGCACCTGAGTAGATCCAATGAAGACTGTAGAGTTCTTGTGGTGTGCAATGTCTTGGTCAAGTGTTGCTTCTCATCCACCCTCCACGCAAGTGCTAGTAGCTGTTTTAGTGACTTAAAGAAAAAATGTTGTTTTTTAACCCAAATGTGCTTCCCCCACTCCCCCTCCCCCCGTAAAGTTTTAAAAACCACAGCTGAACTACAATGTTTTTGGGGTGTATCTGCATAGTGATGGTAGCTCCACCCAATCGCCAAGCCACAGGGTCTGGTGACATCTCAGACTGGCACCTAATTTGATGCATAGCTGTGGTCTGGTGGCTCAGGCACCAATCCCATGCTCGCACATCTGAGCATCTTCTGGAGCAGGCATCTGGAAAGACAGGCAGTGCAAATTCACACTTGTCTGCACCTGAGTCTGCAAACATCCCTTCTGATCTTGTAATAGCCTCAAAATTTTCCGGTTTCAGCGGAGCTTAGCAGCTCATCATGAAAAGTTTGCAACGGCTTTTAGGGAATCGAAGCATACTGACTTAATTTTCACTTAGCATCAGCTGCAGGCAGGCCGGCCAGCTTATTAACAGCCATTGGCCGCGAAGGGCGGTGAAAAGGAGGCTGTGGAGCACCGATACACGATGCTCGGAGTTAACTGTTGCCTTTGAATAGAAACGTTCCCTTTCTGGAGATGCAGTAGCAGACGTGTTATGTTGCGACAAATAACATTTGGGGGCAGAGGAGTCGCAGAGGAAGGCCTGGCTGGTCTAGAAATCGTTGCCATGTCAGTGGCTCACAAATCTCCGGTGCCACTCAGCAAGGCCAGGTCAGCGGTGGCGTTCAGGGACGCTTTCACCCTGGCAGTTTCATGCCTGTCCCGTAGCACCGCACAGACAGCGGGGACAGCATGGGGCTATGTAAACGAGGCGGGTTTAATTTGTTCCTTCCCCTGTTCTTACACAAACATTTGGTTACACGGGAAAAGTTGCCTTTCCGTACACGTGGGAGAGGCATTTACGCAAACAGCCACGCCTGCTACCGAAACAGGGGCCGCCCGCGGAAAGCCGAGGGGTGGGAGCACCATCTCCTGCGAGAGGCGCTGAAACGTGGCCAGGGAGCGCGGGGTGACACCGGGGCGGGGGAGGGGAGGACGGCGACGAGCCGGGGGCGGCGCCGGCCCCGGGCACCGCACCTGCGGCCCCCCGCGGCCCCGCCAGGTGGCGCCGTCCCCCGCCCGCAGGCGGCGCGGCGGGTCCGGGGGCCGCGCGTTCGTGTCCGGGGGGTCTCGTCCAGGCGCTTCCCACAGCCCCCGCAGCGTGCCGAGGGCTTGTCYCGGGGAAATGAGCCCGGGAGCCGCGGGGTCTGCCTCCCGCGTCGCCTTACCCCCGCCGTTCAGTCCGGCCCAGGGGGAGGAAGCGCCGAGGAGGATGATTTGCCCTGGGGARAATTGTTCCGTGTCTAGACAAATTCGTGATGTGGGGGAGGATGGAGGAAATGATTAGAGTAGCTATTCCCCGTGGATACGTGTAATATCCTAGCACCCTCGCGGACTGAGGTCTTGCGGGGCAGGCGGAGGGGCGCGGAGCAGCAGCAGGGTGGGGATGCGCCCCTGCCGCTCCAGCCGCGTCCTGCGAGGCTAGAGCAGGAGAGAGRAAACTTTCAGCTGAACAAAAAAGTGTCCCTGTCGTTCAGGAAGAGAAGCACCGCAGAAATATTTATACTTCAACAAAACTTTCCCCTGGGAAAGCTTTGAAGACGGGGGAAGAGTGACTTTATATAAAGACCTGATCCTTGTTCTGTCTGAATGATGTCTTTGCTCAGAATCAGAGCAAGAGAACAGCACTGAAAGACCAAATTTAAGGAAAAAAACGGGAAAAAAGRAAAACAAAATTAGAAGTCCTGTCACAGTTTCAGTGCAACACTTTGCTAACTTCTGGGTTTTTATGAAACATCAATTGGCTTTAATTGTATCTGAAGCAAATTTTATTTTGGCAGTCTAGAGGGCTGCCATGAAATGGAATAATTTTCCTCTTGACTGTCACGGTGATTGATTGCATTTTTTCCTAATCATGGTGAGGGAGCTGGGGTTTCTTATCAGGCTGCTGTGTTTATGTATGTTCTATATCTATTTCTTTATCTGCTAGTTATGAGAGCTGAAGTCAATAAAACTTGATTCCTTGATAGTTGCTTACATGCATATGGGATACACTTTTCATAACTTTGAACAAATACTGTAATATATGTATAAAACATYAAGTTTGACTTACCTATTTGGGTCTAAGGCCCTGAAAGATACAAAAATTGCCCAATGTTGCAGGTTCTTGTTTCAGTTTACACTTTTACAGTGACTGATAAGCACTCTATTGTATTTCTTAGAAAAATCTGAACTTCCCAGAAATGTCTGAGGTATTACAGTGGCAAAACAACTGAGTTTTGCAGACTTTTGATGATTTTGAATTTGATGACAAACACAGATGCAATTGTGTAATGCAGTGTCTCATATAGGCTCTCTTTAGTTTAGTTGATTCCTCTGGTATGTTTCTGCAAAACGCCCTTCCTTGCTGGGGTTATGCTTTCAGTAACCATTGACAGGTAGGAGACTTGTTAGTACTTTGCATTATTAATACATGATCTTGTTCATTTTGTCGAAGACAAGAGGCTGAACGAATGCCTGGAGACCCATCACAATGGCCCCCCATAGGACTGTGAGGAAGTTGCTGCTCTCTGCCTTATAGTGGGCTCAGCTGTAAAACAGGAATTATGAGATTTTATCTATGAGGGGGGTCAAGACTTGTAGGTGAAAAATGTAATGGTAAATTCAAACCTTTAGGAAGGGATGAATTGGCCATATGTGGTCTAGAGAAATAGAATGAAACCCCACCCTTTTGTGGTGACTGATCCAGTTTCTCTGAAGTCTTTTGGAATAGAACTGAAGTATTTCGCATGTACAGAAATCTACACAAAGGCTATCCAAGCTTGTAAAGTGTCAGATGGACCAAGCTCACTAAATACGTGCAAGATTCCAAAAGCACTTTGGAAAACTTGTTTTCCTTTCACTGGCAACACTGAAATTTTTGTATACCTGCATGAAAATGTTTATTATGCATTACATTATTACTGTATGGCATCTATAAAAATTATTTCCTTTCACTACTCCAAAAAGAAAGATTAATTTTATCTAAAGTATATCTAGATATGCTTTATCTGTACTATATTTTCCCATTGAAGCATTCAGCTTGAACACTATGAACATCATCTGATCAAAATAACATGTAAGAATATGTGTAATCATGATAGAATTATTTAGCTAACAGCGATTTCTATAATGGTCAATTAAACAGACTCTTGTTTTTTCCACAGGATTTTTATAAGGAGAACAAGGGAGGTGATAATGGTGTCAGTTAAAAGTACAATTATTTTTTTAACTCAGCAAGCTGATTCTTTCAGATACTCCTAACTTTCAGAATTCTTGAGCAGAATTATTACATTCTTGCTTATAGACAAGCAAAAAATTTGTCAGGCGATTTTCAACAGAACATATCCACYCTTTATTAAGTCATACTGATGCCAAGTATTAGAAACTGCAGCCACAATGAAGAATGCTTTTACTGCTCCTACCAAAACCTAAATGTGCATGTGCCTATCTTAACAGTAATTTAGCTGCATATGCAGTAACTTGCCTTTTTGTAGCTCTCACTGAGTCCCAAGTCTCTGGAAATAAGTTTTAAAGTTATAACCACTTGCCTGGATTTTTCAGTACCTTATTGTTTGGAAGCAGTGTCAAGGGCACAGGCAATACTGTGCTTTAGCAGTGTCTGTACTTATTTTATCTTGGTTTGGTTGGAAAATTGCAAAAGGGAAAGAACAAATACAGCTCTTTTAAAAYATATTCGTCTCCCGTGTTTTGATGTTGGTCTTCTTCCTGTAATATTGAGCTCTGATTGTCAGAGTGCAGAGTGCTTTTGTGCAATTTAAGGCTTACAGGTTCTTTAAATCTTTAACATGTTTTCATAAATGCTTTGGGAAAGCCATGAATTTTGGTGCTACCACTGATGTACTCAATTAGGAGACTTAGAAAAACAAGAAAAAGTGTTAGGATGAAGGCTCCCAAGTTCTGTTTCCCATTTTGTTATCATCCAGACATACAAATATTTCTGTTAACACAAAKAAATAGGCATCTCTTTGGGCTGGTTATTACAACCATTTCATAGTTGGGAAAACGGAATTTCAGTGAAAGATATGAGTTCACAGGCATATATGTGTGAGGAAGGAATTGACATCTGAAACAGGATGTGGCCCCACCATAGGCAAAGTTCTAACCCCCATATGTTAGCTGTTACTTTACYTCCAGGGAGACTGCTTCTTCAGTCTCTGCTTTCTTACCTGGAAATTGAAACAAAACCAAAACAAAACCAAAAAAACCCAAGAGGATAATGTCACTCTCTTGTTTAACGCCAAACTGTTCCTTTTCTCATTAGCCCTTTCGTGTTGACTAAGTGAAGAGGCCTAAGGAGGCCAACATGGTGAATTGTAAGTTAAGGCATTATATAATGCAAAGTTCAAGTGCAGTAAGTTTCAGTACAGTCCGTGGATTTTTCCTATGTGGCTCTGTCCTCAAGTTTCAAAGAAATACACATGCAAGCCAAATTCGAAGAAATTTTTTTTGGAGCTTTCACACTGAGAAACTTATTCAACCTTTCCAGCAGCTTAGAAAGCCATGCTTATGAAAGTTTTTTCTGTAGGTTCCACTTAAATTGACTTTATTAAAGTTGTTAATCATTGCTTTTCCTTCTGGTCTGAATTAGAATGCTGCCCTAACTGCAGAGCTAGAAGGTGGCTCTCTTGAACATTTCTCCTATTTCTTTATTGTTCTGTTGTCTCAGCAGTGTCTCAAAAAATCTATTTTAGCGTATTGTCTCTGCAGGTCCACCTAGTTTGTCCACGGCCTGCAAAAGATGAAGCAGGAACACTGTAYTGAGAAACTTCTTTCTTGTCTGTCAGTTTGCTTCTTGTGACTTCAGCTACATATTGAATATGTATATGCCAGTTTAGTAGCTCCATGAAAGAYTGGGTATTGTACATATCTTAGAAGAGCTGTCATAGCCTGTCCCTGCTTCATTTTGGTTATGCTGCATGTGTAATTTCATAAATAAACATTTATTCACAGAATGTAAATTTGGCTGAATCATTCTGCATATGTGAACCATTTATTCTTGAACAGAGTAGTGTTCCGTATTCAGTAACTTAAATATTATATAACCACTGCAGAGCTTGTCCATTTGAAGGGAAAAAGAAAACACAATTTTCTTTTGGCCTCTTTCCTTCATTTCCGTAGAAACCTTTTCAATTGTGATTCCACTTTGAAACACAAAAACATTATCTTCATTTTATTCAACAGAGCTTTAGCTTGTGTTTATCAAAGGCATAGTGGAAAAAATGTAACCTTTTACTGCCTTTTGCTTCTGTTATCATTCAGACCTAACACTGCCCTGAAAGGACTCAAGTTATGTTGTGTCACATGCAGCATCAAAGCTGTTTACTAAACTTCTAGCATTTGCAATGTAGGAGAAACTCACTGCTAGAAACACAGCAAGTGTCACTGAGTCACAGTAGGAACATTGGTTTGTGTGCTCAACATCTCTGGTGCAGTCAGCAATATATGAGAAAATAAATACTTCACATAATTTGCATAGCATGGGCTGTGTTAGCACACTCTGTGAATGATTATGTTTAATTGTGAGTCATTGAATGCAGAGGCTGCATGGAGACACTAAGGTGCATTTTGCAGAACCAACTGTGGTGACTTACTGCTGCCATCCAGAGGGACCTGGACAGGCCCGAGAGCTGGGCCTGGGCAAACCTCATGAAGTTCAACAAGGCCAAGTGCAAGGTCGTGCACCTGGGCCRGGGCGATTCCAAGCACAAACACAGGCTGAGCAGGGAATGGACTGAGAGCAGCCCTGAGGAGAAGGAGTTGGTGGTATTGATGTGTTGGTGGACAAGAAGCTCAACATGACTCGTCAATGTGCACTTGCAGCCCAGAAAGCCGAAGACATCCTGGGCGGCATCCAAAGCAGTGTGGCCAGCAGGGTGAGGGAGGGGATCCTCACCCTCTGCTCTGCCTCTGGTGAGACCCCACCTGGACCTGCTGGACTGAGTYCAGACGGCCACCAAGTTGATCAGAAGGCTGAAGCACCTCCCCTATGACAGCCAGCTGAGATAGTTGGGGCTGCTCAGCCTGAAGAAAAGACTTTGGGGAAACTCATAGGAGCCTTTCAGTACCTAAAGGGAGCCTGCAAGAAAGTTGGAGAGGAACTTTTTACAAGAGTCTGTGGCTTAGATATAAGGAAGAAATTCTTCATTATGAGAGTGGTGAGACACTGGAAGAGGTTGCCCGGAGAAGCAGTGGGATGAGAAACCTCATCCTGGAAGTGTCCAAGGCCAGGTTGGATGGCGCTTTGAGCARCAGGACAATAACAATCAGACAAAAAGCTGCAGTTCTAGATTGTGGAGGGCCTTGTCTAATTAAAGACAGGACAAGTTGTTAGTTCARTAGCACAAGCATGATTCACTTGCATAAGGAGCAGTCGCCTCTGACATCAGTTTATAGGGTAAGGGAGGGATTTAAGTATCTGAGTGTTTGAATTTGCATTTCCCCATTCTTTCTTTTCCTTCTCCTTTATCTTCTTTGTCTTCTCCTCCATCTTCTTTGTCCTTCTTCCATGTAACAGGAAACTTGCTGATAAAGGATCAGTTTTCCTGTGCTTTCTACATAGTTTGCCACCAGTTTGCTCTTACAGGGAATGAAAAGCTTGGTAAATTCAAGGAGAGAGGACATAACTGTTCTGTTCTGGGTCTCCACAAGTACCCCCTAGGCATGAACAAGTCCTCATGCCTCCATATCTTTTTTGAATTTTCTCACAGAAGAGCACCCTGTCAATCAGTTGAGCTTACCCAGCAGGCTCTCATGTATTTCTGGTAACTATTGTTCTTCTCTTGGACTGGCAAATTTGTGACTGAGTGGGAATAAAAAGGCCAGTCTGGTTAAGCTAAGATGATGTATAATTCTAACAACAGGGGCAAAGCATAACATTAGAGAAACAGGATATTAAAGTTATACCAGGTCTGTACATAGTTCACCTTTTCAAGGACCTGACTTTCCTCTTCCCAGAGTTCCTAATAGGTCAGCCCTTCCCTAAATTCTCCTACAAAAGAATCTGATTTCTCAGTCTCAAGACATAATCTCTCTCACTTTCTTTCAAGTGTTTTTTTTGAAAAATTCTTAAATCCCTGTATTCTTGTTCTCCCTGCAAGAACTTCCTACAAAACAAAACCCTCCCAAACCACTCCAATTTGTCTATTACATAGTCTACTAAAAAAACCCCAAAACCCAAAAAACAGGCTTTTGCCTTATGTTTCAGGTGTATGAAGAGTCTTAATCCAGCCCGACCTTCATTTTCCAGCCTGACTGTGCTACTATTACATTAGTTCAGTATCTGTACACAGTAAGTCAGTACATAGGATTCAGGAATTATCATGGGCAACTTCAAATCTGTTACAAACGAGAAGATTGTTCTTTGCATTGAGTCAAAAAAAGTAAATGAAGAAAGCAAAATGAGATATTATTGGTGCTCAAAAATGAATCAAAGTGGGCAAGATATAATTAATGTAGAAATAGTTTGCAATTGCTTAGTCTGTGTTTGGCCTGCCCTATATCTTCCAGGCTGAGCATGAGATTAAAAGTATCTAAGTGATTAAAGATCAAGGCTGAGACCTAAAGGGATTTTGTGCATTTAAGGCCTATCTGTCCATTTTGGGCTATCCTTTCATGATAATTTTTTCTGTCCCTAATGGTAGAAAACTTGTATGTAACAACTTCTGTGAGCTAAACTGTATGTCTGCTGGGCTGAGAAGAGTACCATAGGCCAGATGCATATCTAATGTGACTAGGCTCAATGAYCCTGAAAATAGGATGTGGTTTGATCCAAAGTGAGAGATATTAGCTTAATTTTCCATCTGCAAAAGAGTTCCACTGCTCTGTTTACATTACTTCTCTGAGCCTGAACACTTGTTACAGTTCTTTGAAAGGGAGAAATTTACACTCTTCCTTCACATGATATTTATCTGCAAACTTTCAGGTCTCAGAGAGCCCCCTCTGTTCCCTCTAACTTTACCTTTGCAGACATTGGCACATTGCTAACTATTCGTTCTGGCCAAAAAGTTCTGGATGTGGTTCCAGACAGCGTCATTCAACACTGCTGTTGGCTGAATCCAAAACATGTGCTGCTCCTGCTCCTTGTTACACAAGCTCTGCTTCCTGCCTTCACACTGCTTATCACAGTTTGCAGCGCAGCTTCTGCTCAATGAAAACATCTGACAAAAAAATAAATTGTCTGTTATCAACTTAGAACTTTAAAGATGTTCTTTAGGCTGTTCAGTGTCCCAGAGTCCATCTTATTTGATCTGCTGCTGCTTCAGTAGAAAACCTTCTGTTTCTGGAGCTTTATCCAATTTTGTGTGATCAACTTTAGGAGGAAGGAGTAGGAAAGGATTTGGAAACCGTGATTTTCCAAAAATGGTGTAATCTCTGTTCCTGAAACTGTGTGATATAATATTACAATGTGTGCCATGCGTACTGTTATGCAAAATAGTGCTGAGAGCAGTATCCTACTTTTGAAAATGTGGTTTGCTGCCCGGCAGAAACTTGATGCTTTTAAAAGGCAAACATTTGCAAAAATATCTTTATGTCGTTGTAAGGCAGATGGTTTCTATGTCTTAAAAGAGAGGGAGAAACCAATCAAAGGCGAAAGAAATCTCGAAGGTCTTCACGATTTGAGAGAGCAGAGGTTTGTGACTGATGGTATGCAGAATCCCAAAGAACTTAAGGCCTTTTGCRAGTGAGCCTGAGCACAGTCATAAAATCTAAGCCCTTCACAGTGATCTGGAAGCAACCTCAGCAAGGGAGTGCTCCACCTGTGCAGGCCCACCAAGGCCACAGGCAGCTCTGTATAAGGAAGGGAGAGTGAAGTTGCAGTGAAGCTCCAGGAAGGGTCCAAAAGAAAAAGTGGGAGTGCTGAAGGTGCCGTGTAGAGTAGGTAGTGAGGCAAGATAGTAGCAGAGAAAACAATACCATGGGAGTTTGAACCAAGCGTATGAATGGCAGTGATGGGAATGCTGCAAAGGAAGGGAGAGGGCTCTCTGCAAGATGCACAGCCATGCAATTGAGAACACCTGACTTTTACTGCTGGCTCTGTGACCATGCCAGCATCTTCTTCTTGTGTCTGAATTATTCAGCTATAATTTGGGAGCTTGTTTTGTAGCGAGTATTCAAATTTTTTTGATGTTTACCAGATAGGATGTAAAAAAGAAATAGTTAATGAAACCATATCTTCAGCAAATGACAAATTTGAGAACAAYGCTGGCAGACACATAAGTACTGTCCTGTCATTGATGATATATTTTTTTCATGCAAAAGCAATTGATTGTACTTACTCTGTAGTGTTCTTTATCAACCTCATTCGTTTCAAATGTACTGCATACATTCATGGCTCAGATTCTGTTAAATCATTACTGAACTTTGCAGTGTTCTTGCTCAAAGCTCAGAGGTACAGGGAAAATCCTTTATATTTTCCATTGTGTCAGGTGGAGCAGACACTCTTTAAAAATCAAAGTTTTCACTATACCGTTTCTCCTGCCAACATCCCTGAACGCTGAATGAGCTAAATTTCATATTTAGGAGCCAAAATAAACATTTCTGCCACTTACTGCTGGCAGTGTTAGTCTGATTCCACTCTAAGCTAGAGTAAAGATGTTCCTGGAAAAAGAAATCATTGGCCTATGGTCGTCTTTCAGACTGTATTAGAAAGCTGGATGTATTCTGACCATCAGGGATACCGGATTTAAGTGAAATTAGATTAATAAGGTTTCTATAGTGTGTGTATGTAAATGCCAACATGCTGGGGAATATTTATTTCAGCTAATATGAGCTGTCTTACAATATAGGCAGTTAGTCTGGCTCCATATGTAGGCTTTTCGTGTGGTCAGCAGATAAACAGTTCCAGAAGGCAATTATTCTCCTTACCTTTGACATCTGTGCTGGGAACTGGTGAGTTTCCCTGAGGTGTCTTGTCTCCCTTCATTGACTGCAGAGGAAGCCTGTACAATCAGCCAAGCCTAGATGTAGAAGTGACTTAAGTGACTACAGGTATCTGGGATAAATTCATCTGGTACTCTAAGTGTATGTACAATATGCAACACAGAAAACTTGGAGAGCCCAGGGAATGCAAAGTGGTTTGATGTGGTGTGGCATAAAGGATTTCTTGTTATACAGAGCGTGCAGACAACTCTCTGTGGCTTATCCCATTCTTGTCCCATTCCTGCAGCCTAGAACCTTGCCTTCCAATGGAGGATAACTGTTTAACCACACATGCACCCTCACTCATCAGTGACAGTTGTTTCATCTGCTGTGTGATATAGAAAATGTGAATATAGCCTGGTTCTCTAGATTCCTCTTCCACTGTATTTTTATAGAATCATGGAATAGAATCATAGAATTATTTAGGTTGAAAAAGACCTCCAAGATAATTGAGTCCAACCTTTGACTGATTACCACCTTGTCAGCTGCACTATGGCAGTAAGTGCCATGTCCGGTCATTTCTTGAACACCTCCAGGGGTGGTGACTCAATCACCTCTCTGTGCAGCCCATTCCAATGCATGACAACTCCTTCTGTGAAGAAACGCTTCCTGATGTCCAGCCTGAACCTCCCCTGGTGCAGCTTGAGACTATGWMCTCTCATCCTGTCATTGTTGCCTGGGAGAAGAGACTGACCTTCACCTGGCTGCAGCCTTCATTCAGGGAGCTGTAGAGAGAGATACGGTCCCCCCAGAGCCTCCTTTTCTCCAGGCTGAACCACCCCCAGCTCCCTCACCTGCTCCTTACAGGACATCCAGACCCTGCACCAGCTTTGCCCTTCTCTGGACACACTCCAATATCTTTCTTCTTGTGAGAGCCCCTGAGAACTGGACACAGGATCTGAGGTGTGGCCTCACCAGTGCCCAGTACAGGGGGATGATCATTACCCTGGTCCTGCTGGCCACACTATTGCTGATGCAGACCAGGGTGCCATTAGGCACCTGGGCACGGCTGGCTCATATTCAGCCAGTGTCAACCAGCACCCCCAGGTCCTTTTCCATTGGGCAGCTTTCCAGCCACTCAGCCCTCAGCCTGTAGCACTGCTTGGGGTTGTTGTGGCCCAGGTGCTGGACTTGGCACCTTATCAAGCCTCATACAATTGGCCTCAGCCTGTCCAGAATCCTCTGCAGAGCCTTCTTACCCTCCTTCAGATGAACGCTTCACCAAACTTAGTGTCATCCATGAACTTAGCAAGGATGCACTCAATCCCCTTGTCCAGATCATCAGTAAAATTATTTAACAGGACTGGCCCCAACACTGATCCCTGGGGGACCCCTCTGGTGACTGGACACCAACTGGATGCAGCACCATTCACCACCACCCTCTGGGCCCAGCCATCCAGCCAGTTCTTAACCCAGCAAAAGGTGCACCTGTCCAAGCCGTGGGTGGCAGCTTTTCCAGGAGAATGCTGTGGAAGACAATACCAAAGGCTTTGCTGAAGTCCATGTAGACAACATCCATAGCATTTCCCTCATCCACTATTTGTGTCACCTGGTCATAGAAGGAGATCAGGTTGCTCAAGCAGGACCTGCCTTTCCTAAACCCGTGCTGGCTGGGCCTGATCCTCTGATTGTCCTGTATGTGCTGTGTGATTGCACTCAAGATTTTGTATCCTCCCTCAAAATGTCTTCTGGATTGAACAAAAGCAATCTATTAGACAATACCTATCAGCTAAGAGAACGGAGGAAAAACTTTTAAGGTGCAGGCAACATCATTTTTTTTTCACAGAACTGTGAGGAATGGCATTGAGTTATCAAGTATTTTTGTTCTTACTGGAAACAATATGAAAGTTTTCCTGCTTYGAAATGGCATCAGATCATGTTTGAAATAGTGGCAACAAGGGGTGCCAGCTCAAAGGGGGCAAAAGTAGAAATTTGATAAGACTTGGTTTCGATTTATGTAAAATGGGCACTCCTAACGAAGCCTTTGCTGAGATTTAAAGATAAAGGAAAAACAGTAACATTGGCCTAAGACACCAACAACTAGTTAGAAAATTAAGACAAGGTCAGCTGTTTGAAAGAATGGTCCCGCAGTGCTCCCAGCCAGCCTGCCAAGCAGAGAGTGAGGCACTGGTTTATTAACCAAAAATCTCAGTGATTGATTGGAGGAGTTTCTGGTAAGTCTGTCCTGCAGATATAATCATCAGGGACAGCAACGTATGGTAACGGATTTATAATTATCACCTATTTATAAATACAGGCTCCAGGAGTTTGCTAAACAGTGGAAATTCAGTTGGTGCTCAGAAGAGCAACCCAGGGTGTGAATTTATTTTCACTTAGTGGCAAAGGGGAGGCAACAGTGGATTCACACACAAATGGCAGAAAATTTCCTCACGTTGGTCTTAAGGTTTTGGTGGGACAAGCCATATGTGGTAATCTTCCTCCACTCTCCTCCCCCTCCCTTCCAGTTTATCCAGACAAGCACTGCTCATTACAGGCTATTTAAATGCCAAGTTTTRTGTTTTGTTGTTTAGCCATCCTGGAAGAGTTGACCTGGAAAAACTTTGTAACAATGGGTAAAATGTTCAATACATTTATTTCTCACATACATATCTCAGAAGTGTCTTAGTAACTTTTGTCTTGTTTTGTTTTTCCCGTATGTTCTCTGGAAAAAAATTGCCTTTGGTCGAATACTAAGGATGGAAGACTCTGGCCCAAAAGACCAATATTTTACAAAGTTAATGTATTATCATGGAAATTACTTGATAACATACGCTAAAATAGATATTAATGATGTCAGCTGTCACATGTCAGTGTCACAGGTGTGGTTGGTAGCACTATCTGTCTGCCCTCAATCTTCCCATAACAAGACCTTGCTTTTCCTTGCTTTATAGCTTTATCGAACTCACACAGCTTAGGCTGAAAATTTCCATGTCAGGTGTCTGCCCAAGGCTGATTATTTTGGAAAACTCAGTTCAGGCATTTCCAAAAATAAGACTAGAGGAAAATATGTTGGTTCTGACTATGTCTAAAAAGCTGTGGCAAACTTTTTGATGAAAAGCTCTACAACTGCAATGCCTTAAGGCACAAATGTACCATTTTCTGGGGTGATAAGGCTGAAAACAGGGCAAAAGCTTCGTGTTGGTAATATAACTTCTGTTGTTCCACTCAATGTTAGGCACATATGGTCAAGTTATAAGCCTCTAAGAGAACACATTTTGCATGGACTCTGTAAAGGCCTACTTGGATGTAACAGTTTAATGTTCACAAATTAAACATCTCTGCTCAGACCGTTTTGCTCCTTAGGGTTTGGCAAGACTTTCTTTGCAACTACAGATAGGTGCTATGTCTGATCTAGGTAAGGGCAAAAGAAACACAAAAAGTAGGGTTCATGACAGGAGATGGGAGTAAGTAGGGAGCTGAATAAAGAAATAAGTGTGAATTATATTCAGATATATAGAGCTGAGATGAAGGAATTATCTGTGGCAAGTCAAGGTGACAGGAATAAGGAAAGAACATCTAAAGGAACAAAATTATGAATTTCTGTWCCACAAGATGGGTGCTAGGTTGGGAATCTTGAGGAATGGCTTCAAGGAATGAAGTAGTGAAGATGTGCAGATCTGGCCCTAGACATGGGCAAAATACTTACAAGAGCAAGATCCATTTGCTTGCTGCTTATTTTGCCCATGCTAAAGCCCTGAGAGGTTGACAGCCTCCTGAGGATGATGGAGGAGGAGATGGGATATGCAAGGCAGCATGTGCTTCTGCTAAATCTGTTATGTCCCAGTTTTTGCAGGAGCAGGATGTCCTGCTCTTCAGCACTCACTTTGGCAATTTGACATGGGTCACACCTTTTCTTCCCAGGCCAGCCCTGAACAAGCCCTGACATTATCCCTAGCATGGCAACAGGTCTCGTCTCTTCTCATCTCGTCTCTTCTCGTCTCGTCTCTTCTC
>JACAXG010000158.1:962661-1005054 GCA_018881555.1 Amblyornis subalaris
TCTGTGTTTGGCTGCCTGGGCTCGTGACTGTGAACAGCACTTTCCTTGTGTGGTGTCCACAGCTGGTCTTGAATCCAAGAGAAGCTCTGGTGAGGTCTTGTACACTTTTCTCAGGAACTGCTTCTAAGCAGATGGGTTTTGCCCTTGGTTCTGTCTGAGCTGTGTTGCAGCTATTCCCTTGCCTGATTGTGTCTCTTGCTCATGCACACCACCTCAAATAGGGTAAGAAAGTGAACCTGCAAGTAAAGCCTTAATATAGTCTTTACCAAKCCAGCAGCTAATGCTCCCAAATGAGATTGGAACCCAGTATGCAAAGTGTTGTGTGTTCTTGCCTGTGGAAGTGCAATCTCAGTAAATAAAAGATAGGAGGGAAAAATCTGACAGGGAGGTGCAAAAACATGTGAAATCATTGAGATCAGTGCAGTTGAAAACCTAGATTATTATCTAAGTTTCCTGGCTCATGTATGGATCACACTGACAACAGTCAAAGACATGAAAAATGTCATCATCTGAGATATTTGCCATTTCTAGGTGGTCTTTGACCATTGCATTGTTAGTTACTTATTTTTTGATAGGACAGACTGGGAGTCTGTCTTGAATCATAAGGGAAGTAGTTGGGGGTATCTTTACAAAGGAGATTGGGATGCAGAACCATAAAATTAAATGCTTTTCATTGCCGTGTAACCCATTTGGCTTTTTGGTTTTCGTTTGGCACCTCATTGCTATAGCTTTACACCACTGTCGTCGTGGCGGTAACACTAGCAAAGAACTGGAATTAAGCCTTGGCAGATCAGGAAGGCTAAAATTAACTACATTTCTGAACATTTATCTTGCTCTTTTAGGGGTAAAATAGTATGTTTTCATAAAAATTGATCATGTTGACACTTGCTTTACACCTGAAGCAGGTTTTTCAAGTCCTGTTAAGAATTTAAATGTCACTATTGTATGTCAGCATTCATAAACTTGATATTGATAGGAAGACAATATGGTATTTATCTCCAATAAATATGAGTGAAGTGCCCAAGGCATTAGTGTARGGAATCTTAATACTATAGGGAATCTGTAGGGAATCTTAATACTGTACATTCATATTATAACGCATGAAAGTAATTTGTTTCTGGCAGTGCTTATTCTATCCAGGTTTGACATGTAAACAGATAAAATCATATTAATAAATCCAGACCTCARTTTGTGTCAACAAGCGCATAGCTGATTTTAAAAAAGCAAACCCAAACACACCTCTGCTATGTGCCATTGTCTTGGTCAACCACCTTTGGCATTGGCTGGCGTGTGCTTTTCTGAGTACTGGTAAAATGAGTGCTTAGATGGGTAGGATGTATTTGACAGTGTGTCTGTAACTAAAAAAAATGAAACTAGTGGAGTACATCAGCTTAGAGCAGGTGGTGACATGTAATGTAGGAAGAAGAGAATATGAAGTTGGCATACAGAGTTTATAAGTACACATTGGAACGTTTTATCTAATGGGAACACCAGGAAAGATTTGCATAGCTAATCACAAATGAGTGCCAGTGACATCTTTTTTCAAACTGGCTGTTGTGTATTTATTGTATGTATACTAGCAAAACTACTTAGGAATGTGCTTAAAACTTGTATTTCCAATTTGAAATAAAAATATTGAGAAATCAATAGAATAGTAGTGATACTAAAATTCAGAATTAGATTGGAGTTGGTACTTAAACACTTTTTGAGGTATGTGAATTTGGACCACTCCGTTTGGAGGCAAAAAACCACAAACATGAAGCCCCTGCCCTCTGGGAAAATTCAAATCTAATTCCATAGTGTCTGGCTGAGGCCCAGACGTATGATATTTGCCTGCAAGCATATACATATAGCATATACAAGCATATACACATAGGAGAGACTGGTAAAAGGGAGATCCTGTTTCCTTACACCAGAGATGTCTGGGGTAATTCAGCTGGAGTAGGAAGAACTGCATACTTACAGCTGGATGCCTAAACAAACAATATGGTGCACAGTCTCCAGAGTGTTAAAATAATAAAAAATAGGGCAGTCTCTTGAAAGTTCTCTCTGCTTTTGTCCTATTGAAATTATATAACATTTAATAATCCCTTCTTTATTTTCAGGCTTATTTGTTAGGTCCAGGAATTATTATTTTTTCTTGGCAACAGCTAATCCATCATTCTCTAATTTCTCCACCTTGGAAATGGCATTTTTTATTTTACAGTTGGCATCATTCTCAAAAGAAAACAAACAAGCTGGTAGTCAGTGAAAGAAAGGACAAGAAACATTAAAGAAAGGAAAGGGAAAAAAATCTTCAAATCATGTTTAGCCCCATCTGGCCCTAGAAAAACATGGAAATGGATGATCGAGTACAGATTCCAGGACGGGCTACCTTTCAAGGGAAACAAAATCTGGATATTTCTATGTCTAGACCACAGAAGAAAAAATGCTTTGGTGCTAATTAACCCATTAAAAGCTTACAAATCCTGAGTGGTGCCTGGCAACATACGTAGGGAAGTTAGCAGATTTAARCTGCCAAAGGAAATGTGGGAGGGTGCAGCCTGAGAGTCAGGAGATCTGGGTCCTGCTGCTTACTCTACCCCTGGCTTGCTCTTTGATTTTAGCATCAATAGCTCAGCTTTTCTCTGCCTCATTTTTCCTCGCTCTAAAGTGGGATTGTGACATTGCTCTCCCTCCAAGAGTTCTCTGATACCAAGAGAGGAAAAATGCTATGAAGCCAGTGCTAGGTCTTGCTATTCTATGTAGTCTACAATTTACCCGAATGTTGTCTAAGTAGAAACCAGAGYCTAAGGTTGTATGCTGTAGTCATATGTTAAACAGTCACTGAGTAAGCAGTTCTTTAGGACCATCTATATTGCTAAAAGGGTATATGTAGCAGAAAATAATATGGTCCATGCTTCTCTCTCAGTGCACATGTTCAGAGTTTGTTTCTAAGTGAGGTTTAGAGGGATGTACTGATACTAGCCCCTCAGAAACCTATTAATTATGCTTTAGACTGATTGTTTTTTAATTATGAAAGCATATTTACCATAAGCGTGCCCTTAAAAAGTAGTTTCAGTATGGATGGAAATGAAAAAGTTTCACCCAGGCAGGTGCTGCCTTTGATTCTCTCCATGCTTCTCAGCCCATCCCTGCAACCACCTCCCATTATGGTCCTGTTGATYTGGAATGGTGTGGAAATTGTTCCCATATGACTGCTTTTTGAGTTAAACAAATATCCACTAGAAGACAGAACAATCYACATTAGCTGCATCAAAGAGAAAAAAATCAAAATCCAGGCCTGCCTGGATCTGGGAAATACAATGATCATCTAGTACCTGAGTTTTACCTCTTGCTCCCTTGTCAGCTCCCTCTAATGCCTTGGCAACACTCCCACTCCTGTGTTAGCACAGCTGCTAGCTCAGGCCTTGCTGCACTAATTTCACTGTCTGCATTACCCCCTTTCCCATTTGGAAACACATGTTCCTCATTTGTTTACATACCACCTTTTTCCTGGATTGCTCTGACTTCCACAAACTGGGGATTTCACAAACTGCTAGGGAGGGAAGAGAAGTTGGTGAAGGCTGGTTTGATGATGGCTTATGGAAACTCTGTGTTAAAGGTTCAAAACTTAGACAAACCTTCAATAGCACAACAAGGTAATTAGTAATAGATACTGGGGAAGGAGCTTGAGAGGGAAGGGTCACTTTCAGCAATTTGGCAATCCTTCTGTGTTTACAGACATTTCACACCAATAAATTGGTTCCATGTGTTTCTTAGCATCTACTTAACTGATGTTTGGGTTGTCACCCACTGATTGTAGCTTGAGAAGTGCCCAAACAAAGCTTTACAGTCCCACCAGGTCAAGATGCCTGTTCAGCCAGAATGCTGGCTTAGATGGTTAAATAAAAACTTGAGGTTCTAGATTTGCCTGGTAGGGTCTCCTACCATGCTGCTCTCCATTCTTTCCCTCTATATTGCCTGTTTCTCACTCCAGCTTCCTAAAGTGTATTTTTATCCTCCACCCTGCATATTTAATCTGTATCTTCATTCATTCTTTTTCTGGATCTCATCTCTTCTTCCGTGCACCTGCATTCACTCCTACACATCTTTGTCACTGAATCACAGAGCTGCACAGATTAGCTCTCTGCAGCCTCTAATGTAGTCTGCATGTTCAAAGCAGGCTGCTTAGGACCATATCCTGCTGGGTTTTGAAATGCCCCAAGGATGACAACTCCACAACCTCTCTGGGCATCTTTTCCAATGTCTGAACAGCCTTAAAGTAAAAGAAAAGATTTTTCTGCCATTTAAATGGAGCTTTCTGTATTTCACTTGTGCCCATTGTTCTGTCAGTGCATCYCTCTGAGAAGACTCTGGCTCCATCTTTTTTACTCCACCTCCTCCAGTATATATACATGTTGATAAGATCCCTGCTTTCTTTTGACAAGAGCCTTCTCTTTTTTTTATTGTCTCAGTTGGTTATCATATCAAATGTTAGACAGGGAGAGGACCACTGCAGTGAAAAAGCCCTGAGAACTACTGGCTGATTATAGGATGAGACTGCCTGGACTCATCCAGACTGCCTGTGCTTGGAAGACAAGTGCCCCAAGGCAAATGGATATTTCCTAGGGAGGAAATAGGCTGAGCATGGGCAGGAGCTGTCTCCTGGACTTCTCTGACAGTGGTGACAGGGAGTTGAACTCAGTATTCAACTCGATATTGGCTTGAAGCTGGAGAAAGTGAAGCAGTGCCAGAAGAAAGTCTTCCCTGGAGAAAATAAGCTCTAGACAGAAAAACAAATAGCTTAGAGGGAAATAGGGTCAGGCATCTTCTTACTTCTTGACAGAGATWAGAATGGAACATGGGTTGTTGTTTTCATAGAGTGGGTTGCTGCATCTCTCTGGATGATGGCAGAAGTTTGAAGTTCATTTGAGGGACACGAGCAGAATAGTACCCAGACCCTTGAAAATACACCTATGCTGACAAAAAACTGAATGGAGCTTTGATAACAGAACTTTGATAAAAAGTGGCATTACAGGGTACAGGACACATTGGTGCAAAAAGGATATCAAGTACCAGCTGCAGAGTTCAGGTTTAGCTTTACATCCTTTGCTATAGCATATTTCAGCGTTTCATTTTGTCTCTTYGAGCTAGTCTCCGGTCTTAAGATATGAGAGTTGTTTGCCCTTTCCAGAGACTTTGTAAGTTCATAGGAGTGAAACCTTTACATCATATCCTGCTAATACTCATGCCAGAAGTGTGAACAAAATGTGAACTCCAGAGGAGACAGTTATAAGGGAAGTCAAGTAAGCTGACCTTTTAAACCTGGTAATCAGATTTTTAAAAACTRGCTCTGATTTGATAATATGAAGGAAATTTGTTTGTTACAAATTACCTTAACTCCTGAGACAAACAGAGCATGCCAGCATATTAAACTAAACCTAAATAAAGCCAGACTGCCAAATGCATATTGATTTATAACCCGTGAGATTATAAAATTACAATTACAGAAAATATAAACTTTGAACAGTACAGCTCTGAGTTCAGTTTTGGTTACTCAGGAAAATTGCTTTGGTCACTCAGGAAACTTGCTTTGGTCCTTATCAGTCCAAAAGCATTCTCCCGTCTAAATGGGAAACATTTCTCTTAGATTAAGATTCAAGTGTGTAACTTCATAGTTGAAAATGGAGGTACTTTGTTATTCTTTGTAGATGGTCTTTCCACTCTTCATCAAATACAGCATTTGTAGTACATATATATTCCCAATGTAAGCCCTCACCAAGTGTTCCATCAAACAAAATTACTAACTTCAGCCCAGATTTCCTCTGCTTTTTTGTTCAGTAGCTGAATATTTAAAACATCAGATTTAAATTGAATTATCTATTCCTGACCAATGTGAATAAATGACAGCTTTTTTGTAAGTCAAATTAACATGAATGACTAGACTTGAGGAATGTGGACAAAGTCAGTGAGGAGGCTTTGGCACTGTGAGGTAAAAAAGGAGTATTGAGATAAAAAAGGGGTATTCTCCCTTTGGCTTTTTCTTTGCTTTTTTGTACAACTGTTGCAGAATGTAAAGTTCTGTTAATGCTCAAATGAAATGTTCTGTGTGCAAGAAAATACTTATTTTCCCTATTTTTCCTCTAACGTGAAGAAAGCAAACAAGAATTGGTTCAGTCTAATATTTTTAAAAATTCTTGTCAAACAAAAAGCAATTATTTGCTCATTTCTACTGACTAGATTCTTATAATTTGAATGGAAGAAGATACACCAAGCAACCACATTCAGTAGTAATTTCCCAGCTATATACAGAGAGATAATACTTGATTTTGGGTTGTTTAAAGAAGTCCATAATTCCCATAAAATTTCCTATGCCCTATAAACTTATTATTTCTTTTTTCTCTGAAAAAAGTCACACTATACTATATAATTATGCAGCATCGTTGCTGTTCATGTTGTATATCACTGTTACAGAACATGGTGCTATATTTTATAAGTATCTATTTCTTCTTCTTTCCAGATATTTTATTACTAAGTAGTCAAAGTGAAATTAAGCAGACTATGTCTTAAAATGTGAAGTTATTTTATGTGATGTTGAAAAACACCATGTTTTGCTGACATAGGGTCATTCTCTTAATAAAGTATAAAGGTGAGCAATAGCAACTCTGTTCATAAATCTGTTTTAGTGRCATGTTTGCGTAGGTTTGTATTTCCTGAGAGATGAAAGCACATCACGAAAGAATTTGGAAAAGACAGATTAGAGGACGTTTAAATAGTTTGGTAAGTGGAGTTCTAATTTAGATGTTCGTACCAATTCCATTTGAAACAAATTTCATTAGAAGTAGGCAGATTACATGCAAATAATGTTTTGAATATATGTTTAAACAAAACACAGTTTAACACAGAAGTCATGATGCCCTCTGTTAGTATTCCAACACTATTTGTGCAAACCAAAAAATTTAGTGTGGAGAGTGCTGAACAACATCATGACTCGTGAACATACATGTGTATCAAAGTTCTCACCAGAAGTATTCAGGTCCCACTTTCATACATGTTTGTTTGGAAGGGGCGTTATCTGTGCAAGCAGTAAAGTGGAACCACATCACTTGGGCAGCCATCACAGTAGGAGGAATGAAAATGTGAAACAGTAGTTGTTTCAAATATGCTGTGACCGGGTTACGGGTCAACCTTAGTTTGCCTAACCTATTTCATGACATGGAAGGTCTCTACAACCTGTGAACCAAYAAAAAGTGCTAATTTAGTTGAATTCATAGTCCATTGTGAATAGTTAATACATCTGAACAAAGACCAATGTTTGGCCTCGTGTGCAGGCTGATTAAATCATGCTGGAAAACATTACCATTCCTGCCTACTCACTGTTTATAAACTTAGGTCCTTTGTGTGGTTCTGATTTTCCTTTCTCRCACACCTCTCTAATGAGGTGTTGTGGTTACTTTGCAAACTACTGTAACTGAGGAGCCAATTTCTTAGCATTCCAGGACTAGCTAGTGTTTATACTTCTCCCATGTTCTCCTGAGTGCTAATATCTGTTTCTTRGTTCTACTTGCAGTCCATCATTGTACTGTGTGAGTTATTTAAGTCACATAAACATCATTTCACATTAAATGGTTTGTCATTAACTTCTTGAGTATCAAAATGCTGCAAGGAGTGTGGTTTGGRTTTTTCACTTTTTTTGTTTTATAACGTTATTGATTTCCTTTATGTCTGGAAGAGGTTTATAGATTGATAGGACATAGTCCTATTGAAATGACTTTATGTTTTCGGTAGTGTGGTCCAGCCGTTTTGCATCTCCCCATATGATGCCCAGCTGTTTCTTTCCCTTACCCTGTCATTCATTTTCCCTTTGTGATGTAATGGAGTGACATTTGTATGAGCAAAATATTCTTTACATAGCCGTGACTGTGTGAAATCACCATGTTGTATTTCATAGCTAGCAGCCCTGCTGTAAAATGCTTTAGAAATGTGCAAATACAACAGTGGGATTTCACTACACTAACTAATGCACTGTTCAGGATGTTTGCCTTTTGCTTGAATAGCAATCTCTGCCATAATTTCTGGCTTTCTGGGGGCTAAAACAAAAAAGATAGCATGAAGAGGGACTCAAAGGACTGAAGTCAAAATGATTCTCCATTCCTGATTCACTTGGTGTCTGTGAGGACACTTGGCTGRTGTTGCCATAATGGTTCCTAAGGCAGGCACTCCCAGTGCAGTATTGTGGAATCAGCTGCATTAAGATAGTTATCTGGTTCTAAAGGAAATTTTAAGCATCTTAAATGTAGGTTTTGATTATAATATAAAAAATCTTGTAGAGATATAAACAGTGCAAAGCAAATTCTCAGACAGTTATTTATCACTCAGCATGTCGAGTTATCAGTGGTTTGCATGGGTATTTCTGCCTTTGAAACATTTGTTTTGGAAACTCTTGCCCCGTTGTGCAGCACAAAAAAGCCCATATTCCTGTTCTTCATTATCCCATATCCTTTGGCATTGCTATTGATATTGCTTGAGTGCCACAGTGTGGCTGGTGCCCTTCTGTCATGAGGGAAAATAATTCTGGCTTCGGATGCTGTAGCACATGTTTTCTCAGTGGTCAAACTACTCTTGCTCTCACTCTCTCTTTTGTATTTGTTGTTTGGACCTTCTTTGTAGCCTCTCAGCGACACCAGTATTCTCTCCAAAAACAAGAGCGAGGTCCTGGGCTGCTTGAAGCAGCTAGAAGTTTTGCTTAGATGTCAAAGGATGTGTAAAATAAGATTTTTCCTTATAGGAAGAAATCCTGATAGAGAGAAATCCTGATAAAGGGCAGTTGTGTTTGTTCCTGTTATGACTGTAGGGTAAGATTCTTTCTGTGTCTCCTGTGGGACCAGGAGAGTGCAATGGAAAAAGCAAAGAAGAATTATGGTGAGATTTTTTTAAAAAGATCTTGCTCTGTTAATGCGTAGGAGTGCAAAATAGGTATGTGGTAAACTTGAGGAAGTTTGTGCTTGCATTAACAAGGCTTTTGAAGAAAAGAAACTCAAGTCTGACATCTGCACAGTGCCATAGAGAGATTGTGGGCCCCTGACAGAGACACATGTATGATTTTGCTACTCTTGTAATGCAGTGGTATATCTCTGGCAGAGACACYCCTGCAGACTTTTTGGTAAGCTTAGTTATTAGAGATGCTAAGTTGGCTGTCTTTGAAACTAACCTGGATCAGAAAGACATAGGTTTTTTCGGAAACTTTGTGGGCCACTACTGAGCTCTTGTGTGTAAATCTCTAGGGCCCCTAACTTTAGGTTTGCTAGGGCTCCCATGGGGTATTGTACCAAAATGGCTGCCAGAAACAAAATGTCTATCACAACTGGAATTTTTGTAAAATCTTGAAGTCCTTGTTTGTTTCTTTGTTTTAATTTGGTGGTTGTTTAGTTCTGGGCTTTATGCTCCGGATAAGGTTTGTAGCTCTTATTTCCAAAATCCAAACTATGACTTATAGTGATTATTTTGCAAGATAAAAGCCATATGAGATAATAATTATAATAAAAATAATAAAACACAAGTACTTTTATTTCTCTTTGACCTATGACAGTATATAAAAAAGCACATTCCTCTTGATATAGCTATACTTGAATGTTGCAGATGTGCAGGGAATGGTAACGATCTCTTGTCTGACTGACTAAATGAAGACTGTCACTTCTTTTGTACATGCAATAAATGAAAACAATTTTGGCCCAAGAAGAAAATGGGTAGAGCGCAGACTGATCTGTTACTAATAAAAACCAACAGTGAGAATTATTCAGCATTGCAAATTCGTAAATATTGGTTATATAATCTTACGTCCCATTAAAATGTGCCCTTGACATCATAGCATAGTCATTGGAATTCATTGGTAAATAAAGCAATTATATGTGATTAAGTAAGCCTACAACAATGTCAGTCTACCTTTCATCATAGTTTAGATTTTCCAGAATGACATTTTGGCAAGTAAAACTTGATTTTTGTCTCCATAATAAATGCACTTTGGTATGATTAAAGGCATACCAGAGCAGTCAAACTTCCCCTGTTTATCTGACTGGCTCCATAACAGGAGAGGAGAGAGAGCTCCCAGATCCCGAGTCTCTCTGTCGTGGTGAGCGCTCACAGCACAAGTCTTAACTGTCATGGCTTATGCTCACTCTGATGCCTGTTTTGATTATATCCAATATTAAGCCTATATGACTTGTTTTATTACCCTTTTCAGCTAAATTTGCCAATCATAGCAAAATAAATGTCTTTCCTGCAAGGAGTGCTGTGTTTGGTCACATCAGGAATATCTGCTGTGGCTGCAGGACAAGGGAGAGAAATGGCAGAAAAGGGCTGTTCACTGGAGAGGCCCTGCTACAACAGGGTAGTTCAGGTGGGCAGAGCAGCACCTGACATTAACCATGCGAAAATAGGTGAACAAAAGCAACCAAGCAATGCACTGGGAGAGGAGGATGCAGACACACTTCATAAATCTGTGATTCAAAGAACAGTTCACCACATGTTCTAGGCTGAAATTCAGGCCAGCTTATTGCGTTCAAACCTTTTCCTTTTTCTTTATCCATGCCTTTGTAAGGTTGCATTCAGCAACCACCATTACAAACAAATGGTTAAGGTAATAAAATATCTTGGACTAAGCTAATCCTGTAAAGGAACTGCTGATGCTTAGTCTCTGAGAGTGTTGAGAGAACAGAAGATTGGTGGGATGATGGGTTGGAGGAAGACACAGAATGCCTTTAGAGTATATTGCTTCCTATTCAAATTCTCAGCTGGATGCCGTATCAGGAATGTACTTTCTCATTTGGCCAGGATAGTCAGTCGTTTTTAATTCTGCAAGTGGTTGTTGGCATGTGATCCTTAAATCGAAAGAAGTAAAATGGAAGAAGCCAAGTACTTCATGTAAGATTCAGAAAATAGTGTTGGAGGCACGTACAGCATTATACAGTTATGGTACTTTTGCAGCATTCTTGTAATACAATAGAGAAAAATAAAAGGCCCACGTGGTTACCAGCTCTGTATCTGTTGTGAAGATTTGTTGGAAGAAGTGCATTTATCCATCAGCAACCTGATTCTGCTTCCATTGAAGTAATATGGAGTTTTGCCAATGGCTTTAGTAGGTGAAAGAATAGGATCTGGGAGGCTATAGATGAGAAAAGCCAGAGCTTGTAAAGTTTTCTCAGCATGTTATTGGATAAGTGCCACTGTCTAGAGGGCAGTGGGTGGCCCAGAGAGAAGTTTCAGAAAAAAGAGGTAGAAAGCAAATTCAAACAATTTTGGGGGCAAAAGTCTCGTGTAGGAGAAAAGACTGGGCTTTCGAGGGACATAGTATCTTTCTATTGACTAATGACAGTGGAAGGGTCCACTGTGTCAGAGAAAAAACAGTAACAAGTCTGGGTTTGAGTTTTTAAGTGTGTTGTTTCGCAAAGTGGTGCTGTTAGAGATGCACCACACAAAASAAAATGGATTTGAGTGGCCAACTGATGTTCATGACTGTTGGCCCRAAGGAGCCAGACCTGAAGTGAGAGTATAGGAAGATATGCCTTAGAGATACACCTTGTGCCCTGCAGACTTTTGTTCATATATCCTTCCACTTAGTGAAAAGCAATTCGGTAGCTGTCATCCTGAGGAAGGGGCACAGTCAGAGAAGGGGGATATATGAGAACAGTTCACACATAAACTAGGAACAAAATGGAATAATGAGCTTGACTATTCAACTATTTTCATCGATTTCCACAGGGTGACCTGCTGAGAACATCAAGAATGGTGGCTTATCAATTTAGGATATGTTTTTTCCACTTGCAAATGAAAATTTCCGGAAAGGATATGTAGCTCAGGAACTTATAAAGGCCAAAATCAATTTTCCTAGTTTGTGATCCATAAAGGCATTGGGAAGTAACTATAGTTTCACTACTCTCTGCATAGTAGTCAACAATATATAGATAAAGACAGGGAGACCTGGACTCTCTGGTCTTTACAGCACTGCTGTTACCATCAGAAAAAATCCAGTAAATTCACTTCAGATCTTGTAGGAGACATCTTGGATAGACTGTATTCATGCAGATTTGTATATCTTAACTGCTCTTGTCTTTTTACCTTGATAAAAATGGGCAATTGACTACATGTGCAGACACCAATACATTTCAATCTATGCAGTGCCATCATGATGGGCATGGCTATAGGTGTGTATAACATGCACTGAGACTGATTCCTGGAATACCAGTGTTAGGCGTATGGAAAGAGAACTGAAGACGCTAGTTGTAGCAGTGTCAGCCTTTGAGAAAGCAGAAAGACAAAGGTACTTGTATAGCGTAGGAGCATTATACTGAAAGACAGGAAAACTGATGAATTCAATGTCCAGCTCTGCCATTCTTCTCTTTGAATGCTTGGACACACCATTCTGCCCTCAAATCTCATTTTGTAGAAACCATAAAAATATATGTTGTTTCTGCAGCCTTTTTATTTCTGGTTTGGGAATTCTGAGCAAAGTGGATACAAGGTAATATGCTGAGGTGGATCAGAAGCTGCTGTTTTAACAATCAATCTCAAAAAACCCAAACAAACCCAAAACAAAACCAGCTGTTGGCTTCAAGCATTTCAGATGTGCAGCGAATTCAAATGCGGAGGCCAATATCTGTACAGTTTCAACCAGGGTTCAGATGGCAAGACCAAGATCTGGAACCTGAAGCGCTCTGCATTTCTGGTATTTCTCCTTATTTTTTTCCTATGTTTGATTTCACATTATGTATGTCCACTAGCAAGGACTCAGCCAGGGGACACTTGAGGCTGGAAAAGGCGTGCCAGGGAATCATGGCAGGGCATCAACATTCCTGCCTCCACACTTTTCTCATCCGGAAAACCCATGGTGACGGGGACCTCATCCCCAGGATTCCATTAGAGTTCAGAGAGCCAGAAAGGTCTCAGTCCCAGGGACACTGGGGCTCAAAGACTCATGCCAGGGGGATCACATCCGGGCTCCAACGTTGCCACCTCCACACCTTTGTGATCTGGGCCATCCATGGTGATGGGATTAGGGGAAGTCATATGAGGAGTGGTGGAGGTCACTTGGCTTGTTCAGCCTAGAGAAGAGAAGATTGAGGTGAGACCTCGTTGTAGTCTACAGCTTCCTCACGAGGGGAAGTGCAGGGACAGGAACTGGTCTCCTCTCTGGTGACCAGTGGTAGGACATGAGGGAATGATATGAAGCTGTGCTTAACCCAGAGGGTGGCTGGGCACAGGAACAGGCTCCTTAGGGGATGTTGTCATGGCACCAAACCTGCCAGAGTTCAAGAAGTATTTAGACAGTGCTCTTGGGCACATGATGTGATTCTTGGGGTGTCCTGTGCAGGGCCAGGAGTTGGACTTTGATGATCCTTGTGGGTCCCTTCCAACTCAGTATGTTCTAGGATTTTATTATTCTATTTTATTTTTCTACTTGGAAACTGCAGTATGTATTACTACTTGCAACAGGAAAGGTCACAGCACAGAATACAAACTTTGCACTCTATAAAGTAATATTGTGGAAGGCGCAAAGGTATATGCTGAAAACAGAAACTCCTAATTCACCTTTTATGTCCATTTTCAGCATTAAGCGAGGGGGATACAGTGGAGATTTATGTACCAGAATTGCTAAATTAAGTGAAAATCCAATATCTCTAAATGACCTGATGCCATTCATTAAACCAGGGATCATTGAAGACCTCTCTGTATGTCATCCCATTATATTTGTCTGCCAAGAAGCTTGGCTAATATATTAATCAGTTTTAGAATGGAAAATCAGTTTGCGTATAGTGAAGAACTTGCATTTTCTTCTTAGCAAGTTTTTAATATTTACRGTGAAAAGGTGTGCATCTGATCTACAAGCTGGGCAATAACCACTCTTGGATAGAGGAGTATAAGAAAAAAATTGGAAAGAAGAGGGATTTCTGTTCCACTGGTATCTCCTCTTGGGATCCTTCCAGCAAACACATATTTAAGCACTTCTATAAACCTACCGTCTCAGAAGAAATATCAACACCAATTGCATTTCAGTCTCTTTTACAACCTGATAATTGTGTGTGCTTTTTTAGGGACTTGTGAAGCTCTATTTCAAATAGTAGTCACTGTTTTATATTGCCTAATGGCTTTTCCAATTTGCTCTGGTTAAATCTGGTGTTAGTGCTGTGTGTGAACTGCAAATGGGCATACACAGATTTCATACCGTGTATGCAGCTTGTTAAAGAGCATCAGCCTGCAATTCTTACTGCAATGTTGCAAAAGTCCTATCTTACACCGAAGAATATGGAAAATGCTCTTGCTGTGAAGTTTCTTAACTCTCTGGCTTTAGATGCACAGTGAGGCCACACAGTTAAGAGAACACTGCGCATGCGAAATTCTGTTTGTCCTTTACAAACATACCTCCGTCCTGAAAGCAGTTTGCCCCATGAAGATAAGAGAGATTTTGGGATTTGGTGCACAAGTTTGCTATATTGCTGAAGACCTGCAGTGGCTGTGTGAGGGGTAAGTCTACTAAACTTACTGATTTGCAGTACACAGCTGGGTCAGGRAGATGAGCTGAGAGAGTGCAGGCCACATCTTACAGCTCTTGGTGATGTTCACCAAGCACATGTTCTGTTCACCTGTCCCAGCAGTGGCTGCAAAAATACACAGCACTCGTCACTGGACCAGAACTGTATTCACTTCTGCAAGCAGACCAAATTGGCATCCTAACCCTGGTTTGGTCTGRTTGTATGGGTGATTTCAAGCTTCTCTCAGCTTAGTTTTCTTGCTTTCTATAAAGAGTTCAGTAGTGAAGCATAAAGGAAAAAAATCACAATCCAGAGCTTTCCTTTGTTTCCACAAGCAAATTTAAGTATTTTTGAATTCGGAGACTGCACCAGGTGTTCTGAGAATGGTACAGGGGTCTATGCTAGTATGAGAATCGCTGGCAACTGCTCTCTTGTTAATGTCTTCTGTATATATAATCTGAGGAACTGTGCTATCAATGGCATAGCTTTCATACAGAGTAATTCTCTTTACACCAGCTGTGCAGAACACCCCTAAAGGTTTTTTTCTTTATATATTTATTATTACACGCAATTTAACACACACAGCTCAGGGTGGATTTAAAAAGAGTTCAGGATATCACTTTAAAATGTATATTACTATGGCAAAAAATGCCAGTTAAGGCCATCCAGATTAATTAAATTGCCATATATGGCAGAATAAGAGAATAATTTTGRAATAGAAGTTTAATATTCTTTTAAGTTTCAACTTATCTGGAAATTTAACTTTATTTTTTTAAAAAATAAATCTTGTGACAAAGCTGGCAATGCTTTGGGCATTGGCAATGGGTTTGGGGTTTTTTTCAGTTCCTTTGTTATGTGTTTCCTGTAAACTGTAAAAATTTTCTTCTTTGCATTTGTGTTTCATATTTGTAAAGTTTAATATTCTCCCAAAATTCTTTCAAGAAAAATGGAAACTGACAGCAGCATATCCAGGAGAGAGCAGTTTCGTATGTTAGGAATTAGTTAATTTTGGTAAGATCTAATGGTCTGCAAAACTAAATGCAAATTATATTTAATCTAGTTTGTACTTTTTAAAACAGTGAAACTAAGAATATCAGTTTTAGGATAGAAAGACATGATTTTATTTTTAAAATAAAGTGTTAGGWTTCTTATATCTCAATAAGAATGAAAACTGTTAATTTTGCCTCGTGTGAAGAGGCTTCTTGCAAAAYACCATGGTAAGGGTGGATGTTCAGTTTTTGTGATCTGTGACCATTTATTCATTTTGTGCAATTATTTTCAACAATGATTTTTTATCATCTCATATGGGTATTGTGGTAATTTACACTGTCTGTATAAGTTTCTTTTTCACCTTTCACAGACTGCAGAGAAGCAGTTCAGTGACCCTATGTTCATGTTCTGAAAATAAACAGATACTAAGAGTAATATTATTATGTTAACATGCCCAGTATTGACAGAAAAAAATTATATAGTCTCCCTGTAGACACTCCTATCTTATAGTAAGGGAAGTATTGGAACTGACACAATGGTATTGTGACCATGTATTCTCATGTACTCTGTTTTTTCATCTGAACCTCCTTTTTCTTTAAGGATTTTAGTCATGCATGTGTTACATTTCCAGGCAAACGCAGGTATCCAACCTCACATATATGTTCTTTGGTTCATGAATAAAGCATATGATGTTGGCTTCATTGTTTTCATTGCCTGGATATGCATTTTGTTCTGTGAGGTCTGAGAGGAGGAGTTGCTGAGGGAAAACTAGAAGCAATATGATGTAAATGTGTCATATAAAGTCATATTGCAAAAAAAAAAAKATATATGCCAAATAGCAAGTTCCTTGAAAACATCCTTACTTTAAGCATATGAACAGTTTTTCATATAAAGTGACTAATATCTGGTCTTACATGAGAGGAAAAAAACAAAGATGGACCCCAAATTACTTGTTAAATTTTGCTTTTTAGCATAGAATATTACTCAGATGCCAAGCCTAACTGTACCCGACGTTCAGTATTTGGCTGAAAACACTGATGACCACTGTTGAGTAGGAAGTTTTATGCCAAGCAAGCCAGCAGCAACTGAAGTAAAAAGGAACTTAAGAATGGGATAAGTGAAAACAGACACTAATACTGTTTCAGTCTCCGTTTCAGAGCCATATGGTTCTCCAGGAATTGTAACAAAGACACTATGTATGACCTTATTGCAAATCAGGTACTGTGATTAAAGGAGTAAAAACCTCAGGACTTTTTTTTTCTATGAAGATGAAAACAAATTTTGCAAAAAAGAAACTTCACACACTTGATAAGGTGAGGGGAAAGTCTATCACTTGGCTAGAATTAAGAATACGTTCTATTGGACTTTACAATGTCTTTGATTTTTGCTTTTACAATGAGTTAAGTAAGAGGAAATTTGATTTGAATWTTCCAAGTTGCACTGCCAGAGACTTATGACAAAACCAGACTTTCAGGAACCCATTTGAAGGAAGTATATTCCACTGGATCTGTAGGGCTTCCGTGCTCTGACAAGGACTGGYATTTGTTGAATAAATGGGAGGATTGGCTCTTCCCTGGTCCAACAGGAAATSTACCTACAGATCCCATTCTGGGAGATTCAGTGCTTATCTGTGACAGCAGGACAAACTGACCTGGGCAGCACAGGAAGATGGATTTACCCTCCTTGTTTTAAATTCATTTCCTGGTCAAAGCATGTATGGAAAGAGCAAAATTTACTCAATGCAGAAGAATAGCAGAATGCACCAGCTAGCAGGTTCAAGGGTCTGTACTTACTAGTTTCTCGTGGGGCTTGTAGTGGCAGACGAAAAGATAAGAAATATTTAGCTCTAACAGATACTGGAATTTGTTGTAAACGCATTCTGCATATACCTGATGCATTTCTAAGTGGTTTGCCTGTGAAGCTTGTCTGGGTATGTGGCAGATTTTGCAGTTGCATGTTTATCTGTTTAGATGGAAATAACATTTGAGGTGGAGAGTCCTACTTGTATATTTTTAAGGGCTGCTAAGGCAACAAACACAGCTGGTGTGTTGCCAATCTGTGGCATTATTTTCTTCTAGTCTTAAATTCTCACTCATGCAGATTACTCTCAACAATTAAAAACAGACTCATTCCCTGAATTCATTTGCTTTTGAAAGTAATGGTTTGCTTTGGATTTCTGAGGTTTTCTTCAGATTTGTCTTTTTTTTGTCATTACTAATCTGTTTTTTTTCTAAGTCTGGACAATTGTGCTTAGAAAGATCATACCAACCACAAAAAGTTCATAACACATTTCTGTGATACTTATTATGGCATTATACTGTTTTTCTTTTAAATAGTCTTTTTTTACATGCAAAGCTGTTAAATGCCCCCTTCTTGAATTSAAGATTTTCTAAGAGATCTCTTTATAAGGATCTACTTTAATTTGAATTAACTTTGCCAAAATTGAGCTGTTTATACTGATATTTTCCATGTTGGTCTTAGTCTGAAATTTTTGCTTTAATGTTTCAGATTAAATGGTACAGATATTTCCAAGAACAAGATTAGGGATAAGTGCATAGTTTTTATCTATTGTTGATATTTTTTTCATAAGTCCATCAGGAATCTCTAGAGCCTTTCATTCTCTGRAACAAAGATTTGAAGCATAAGGATAAGAGGAAAGCCATGAGGAGGAAGTGCAAAAAGAATTGAGATGGAAACAAGCTCTGAGTGATCAAACAGTCTAACCAATGTTCTCCTCCTGAATGTTGCTTTGGACTCATGTGTCCCAAGTGTTTCTTTCTCTTGCTCTTGGCAATTAGTTCTGAGACATTTTGGAAAACAATTATTACCCTCTTCCAGGTGCATGTTGATGCCACTTGGGCAAGTCTTCATTATGGCATTTCCTGAGGGTTTTTTTAAGCTTTGGATTGTAACTAACTTGATTTTAATAGTTTTCCTTTTGTATGATTATGCRTGTAGTTTATATCATGAGGATTTTCCAAAGGCAGTTAATGCAACACAAAGTTGAAGAAAAAATGTACTTCCATAGAGAGCTCATATTTTAGTGTAAGGACTGATGCAACATATGAAGAATAGTAGTGCAGAAGGTGACAAGGGAAATACAAAGGCTAAACAAAGGGTGTATATAAAATAATTGTTCAGTTTTTTAATAGGAAGCATCACATAAGTGTAGACTCTGTCCAAGAAAAATGGAAAAATGGAAGACTGAAAACAGGGCTCCCATGGGCACTTGTTTTCAGATGACTCTTACCAGCATAAGAGATTGTAAAGCCATGAATAAATAAAACCTTGTAATTCCTGCATCCCTCTCTGACCAGAARAAAATCGATTTCTTTTTTAAACTTTCTTTGACTTATGCTAAGATAACAAACTCTAGTATGTATTATTTTTGTAGGGGACACTTTCTCACATTGAGCTTTGAGTTCTTACATAGTCATTATTCCTTTCCAAGCAGAGACTTGTATCTKGCAACATATCACATATTCTAGTCAACAGAATAAGTCTATGTTGCTTGGTATTCTTCCCTGGCAACTCTGTGTAACACACACAGTTCTGTCTTGCACCCTTCACTAACTGAAGTCTCCTTCCAAAATAGATGTCAAACCATTAGCCAGAAAAAAAAAAAAAAAAAAGATTCTGTATATGGCAGGGAAAACCCTGTTCTGTAGTTCATTTTTTAGGACAATTAATGTAATGGTAAATAAGTTTGTCAAAGAAAATTGTTTCAGAGATCTAAACAGATGAATATTAATAAGCACTTTCTGCGTCTTTGGCTCACACAGTCCACCCATGAGTGCAGGGAAAAAATCCTGGTGCTTAGAAAACATTTTCCCTTCATGTAGTTCAGCATATTTCACAGATCTGCACTGCCACAAATCATAGCCAAAGATGAGTAAAACTTATATTTTCTGTGAGGAAGATCTCTGAGTCTGCAAAAGGTTCAGAAACACATGGAGGCCAGAGTTCACATCCATTGGACACAATTTACTGAGTCAGAAGCAGAGACAGGATCTGCAGCCCTAATGGCACCACACCACTCCCCAAACCAGTTGTGTCTCACACAGCGACAGTAGAGCAGCTCTCTAAGTTGTTCAGACTAAGGATAGACTATCAAGATATAATGAAAAGGACAAGCCTGAAAAGCCCAAAAGAAGGTTGGGAAGAAGTCTTGTTGGGAAAGATGAGGCAGAAGGCAGGAAGATTGAGGAGATACGGCAAAGAATCTGTAATGATCCCAAGGAAAAAAGATAGGATCATGTAACTAAGTATGCTGTCATCATGCACTTGCAAAATTAGACAAACTTAACCTTTGGCATTCCCCAGTTTTTGCATGTTTGACTCTATGGTTAGTTTTTAAAGTTGGTTGTTGTTTTTTGTTTGTTTGTTTTGAAGTTGTAACTATACACACATGTATAGAAGGAATCAAACTTTCAGTAGATACATGGAAAAGTGTATGCTGCCTTGGGTTGGCATGCTTGGACGTGCAAGTTAGACCTGTAATATGCATTTTCAAATGGAAGATTTGAAGGAATATAACACAGCAGAGGTGGAAGATAACGTGATTGTTGTGATTTCAGCAGGAAGGTGTCTTAGTTTGTACATCTACCTGTTCTTCCCCATGCTCTGCAAAAGGACAAAATAGGCTGAAGATGTGTTAAAAAAACCTTCTAGTGTGGCAAGCAGGAAAGGTTTCTGAGCACAATGAGTAGGGACAACTGGCCATCTGAAAGAGAGTGTACCTGGGTAAAAAGCACAATGGGGATGTTTTGCAAGTGGTGGAGGAGACAAGCTGTTAGAGTCACCCTGCGTGCTACTTCTGTCTTGTCCAGCTGGCATGGAACATAGTTAGATTAAAGTCTCAGAATACTGCATAAGACACAGACATAGCCTTTAAAGCTGCCTTGTGTAATCTGCCCTTTCTCTGCTCTCACTCTGGTTGAGCGAATGAGAAAAGGCAGAGAGGTATGGAGTGTCCATGCTTATCTCCAGATCAATTCCCTTGCCTGTTAATTAGCTAACTGATGGGCTAAGAACTTACCTCATCACAGAGTTCAAAATCATAGGGCAGTTTTTGCTTTTAAATCAAATTTATGTATCTGGCACAGAATGCTGTATGTCTGTTACAAGGATCAAGATAAAGTGCAAGCCCATTCCCTCCTCCCTTTTTGTTCTGCCCTTCTTTTTCTCTTTGCAGCTTGCTAAAATGAATACCAGACAGTATCCTTTGAGAAAGGGATAGAGCTTCCGTGCAGGTCATTTCAGAAGCAGTTCTCAAGTTCTCATGGGAAAATCAAATTGCAAATTAACAACACTCCACATAGTCTAGTGTTTAAATAAAGTCTGACCTTTTGTCCTAACATTAGCATCTATCAAATACAATAAGTTGTTAAAACAATGTGAAGAATTTAAGACTGAAATTATTTGTTTATAGGAAATATTTTTTAATTGATTTGTCATAGTTTGCAGGTACTGTTAGTGAGTGAATGAAAACTGGAATTTGTGAAGGGAAATGGCTGCCAAATACCCATTTTGGTGAGATTTGAATACCTTAATCTCAATTTGAAATTCCCAGCCACAGTTCTTAAATATATTGTTTTAGTCTATAAATGTTAAAAGATACTCTGAAGTTTTCAAGAAAGATGTATTTATCTAAAGTGATAAAGGATCTGGGTGTAGGATAGTAACATGAGTTCCCTTCAGATGTTTTTTCCCCCCACATTTGTACACAGGAGAATAGGGCTGTCCAAGCCCCAGATTCTTTCCCCCTCTAATCCAAGCAGTCCCCACTTCTTCCAGATGAATTTACAAGACTTCACATCCAGGTTTTTATGCTGTCCATCAACTCATGACAGACAGTCTAGAAAATAGTGTGCCCTAAATGTCATGTAAATGTTAGTCTTAATCAGGCAGCCAAATACAATATTGTGATACAGCTAAAAATGAATTAAAGAACCTGCCACACACACTTTTAAAAATTTCCCTAGAAAGGAAGGTTTAGGGAAAGTTCAAATGCATAAAATAAGAAGAAAATAGTCATAACAGGATATGCCTTTTGTTAACTGAAAAAAATTAAGAAGGGTCAGCATCCAAAAGAAATTACACCCATTTAAAATATTATGGTAGAGGAGAATCCATTGATATTGGGTGAGAAGGCCTACCTGTCTGTTCTCTCAGGGGAACATGGAAACAGGATAAACAAAAAAACCCTAAACAAATTATTTATTATGTATAGCACAGTATAGAAAACTAAGAAGACTCAATATCTCAAGGCACTGTGAAAAAAAGTGGCAAGAAAAGCCATTTCCATCATTTCACTACCACTTTATCAATAACTGCTTCACAAAAATTGGCCACAACCACCTTTCCTTTATCCCTTTAGCACTATCTTAGGGATGAGTGGTTGGCCCCTTTTATAGTAGAGCTACCGCTGTAGCAATTAAAGCATTCCCTGTTTCTTAATCATCTATAGTGAACTTTGCAAACATCTAAAAAAGCTGTCCTATGAATAATTGCACTGTATTCTGAGCAACCTAATAGCTATCTGAAGGGGCAGTCTTTCTCTTGGTTAGCAATTCCCAGCTCCTGATACAGAAAGCGATAGCAAAAATGAAACTAAGGGTCCTTTATTGTGCCTCAGTAATTTTCAGGTCGAAGATCCATCTGACCGGTTACTGAATATGTTTTTTTCTCTGTTCCCATACTGAGTTGCAAAAGCTTGCTTCATGTGTCACATATGGCACTTTACCCTTACTGTCAGTTGTTGGTCATGTGGTATGATGCCTTTCTCTGGTATTCCAGTCAAGTCTTCCAGCTCATTTTGGTTTGTTATTATGTTCTCACTTTATTTCCTCCTGGGACATTGATAATTACRTGACATTTGCTGTGTTTGCTAGCAGCTTTTACTGGCTGTTGTGGACATCAGTATTCTTTGTGAACTGCTTTGGGGGTGGAGCTCAACAGCCTGGCTCTGGTTATAATCTGAAGGTTCTTAACTAGTTTTGTTATTTTTCTGTGCTCAATACAGATGGTAATATATTAGCCCATTAGTTGTCTGAATTCGTACTCCTTTTTTAATATAGGCATATAACCAAATAGATAATCATATCATCTTACAATTAGTTTCTTGTAGGGAGAACGAAAATTAACAAAATGGCTTCCTTTTGTAGAGAAAGTTGATATCCCTTTTTAAATGCCAGCAGTTAGGCAATAAAAAGTTCCTACATGTTATTTCCATTTGGTAAGAACACCCTGATGATGGTAGAGTACTCATTTGAAGCAGCCCTACTTATGCATAAAGGATGTACACAAACCATGTTCACCTGACCGTATTTGAACAAAAGCAGTTACTTGGCCTGTAGCTCCATGCCTGTCTTTCTGGCAAGCTGCAGTAAAAAAGCTGGTGCTTTGCCATGCTGTTTGCCTCCTCCTTTCTGTTTTCCTCCTTTCTGTTTTCCTCCTTTCTGTTTACAGTACACACCTAGGGTTGAATCCATCTCCAAATCCTGATGGTTTCTTTTGTTTTCTTGCTTAACAGAAGGGCACTAAACCTTCTCTGCTTTTGCTCGAATATAAATGGCCTCTCCCACTTGATTAATTGTAGAGGTGTTTGTGATTTCCTGTAAATCATAGGCTTATTGAGTAGTGTCTAATCAACCACTGGTATTCTGGGAAATAGTGAAAAATTTTGCCTATCAATTTCTTTCTGTATGTTTTTCTTTCAGTATCATATATTTCCAGGAGGAAAATCAGATTCCAAGCCAGGATCTCTTCTAGACAATTTGTTGCCTTTGAGTCATAGAGTTGTTTTGGAATTTCAGCAGTCAAAGGAGCTAATCATCCAGCTCACTCAGCCTGGGAATGAACTCACTTTTTCCCTGCCTGGCTTTAAAGGTGTCAGAGATACAATGGCAAAAGGCAGATTTGTTCCCAGGTCCTTTTAACTTGAACTGTTACAACAAAAGGCTATAGCTCTGGCAGCACCTCAGTGTGTACTACATTTGTAGTATACTGGCAAAACTGGCAGCTCCCATGAAACCATTAGACCTATGTTTGCTTCATTCAAGCTGTGATAAAGGTAACTCCATCATGGTATAATCCTCCCAGGTAACAACTGATACAACACATCTTTACAAAGTTCAGAGCTCCTGGTTTTTACTGAAAAGTACCATTTTTATTGATTTTGGTATTAAAAATACTTAWTTTTTACTTGATTCAAGTTCTTTGATGTAAGTAACATTGACATTCAGTTGGGAATGTATTGCTGTTTTGGAAGAATAGGTGGGAAAGAGGTAAGAAAGTTCATACGGTATTAATTTSACAATTCATATTTGAAATCTGAATACAAACATTGGTTTCCTTCTGAATGTTTGATACTTATGCTCCACTTCTGAATGATCTGAAGTACATTTAGCTGACATTTTTTGTGTTGTATAAAATCATGTGCAATTGCAACTTTCCTCTACACGTATTGTGAATATTTTTACTGTTTATAACAGAGACCTAAAACTCATCCTTCTTCCAGCTGATACATTCAGAGGTTTGCCTTTTGCTTTGATGTATGATGTAGGAACAAAAGCCTTTCATCCACTGCCTTGCTGGGCACTGGGTTGTTCAGTCTGTTTTGTTCTTAGTCCTGCCATAGTGATCATGAACCTACCTTGCTCTTCTGAGATTTCAAAACCTGGTACTCCAGAAGCAATTCAGAGCTGCTGTGGGCCCCTAGTTTGTGTAGGGGAGCTTTATTCTCCTCTGGGAGAGTGAAGGGCCACAGAGAACTGATGAAAGTTAAATTCRGTTTAAGGCTTCTTCATGTTGCCTGAAGTGTCATCAAAAGATTTGGGGATGGATTCTCATCTGCCTCATAGTTCTTAGAATTCAAGTAACTTGTCTGTTTGGCCAAAGGAGAAAGATGGTTCAACAGGGTAGACTAGAGATATACCAGGATGCTTTCAGAGGTAAGATATTGCACTAATATGTGGGTCTCCAGCTGGCTGCAGGCAGCCAAATGCCTCCTACTTCTGACCCTGACATCTAGTTGGCAGTTTTGTAGTTGCAAATGCAGAAGACACTCAGTAAGATAAAGCAATGAATCCWAAATCTTGCCAGTTTCTCTCTTTTCCATTTTTTATTCTTCCTTACCTCTCTGTTACAGGTCCTGCTCACCTATCATGACCTTAATCCAGGCCTTCCTACCTCATATGATGACCCCAGCATTTCAGTGTGATAACTCCCTTTGTCCTCACTAGGGAGGACAAAGCATAAAGGGTTTGCCTTATGCTAAACCACACTTTCTCTGATTCCCTTTTTCTTGGCTTCTGACTGGTCATGGGCCACAATACTTGACTCTACCTGTAGGCCTGGGCTCTTTGTGTCTTACAACATGGTGGAGCTGTCAGYGTTTGCCTGTCCTGTGATTCTTCCATTACATCAGCCACAAAGCTATGCAATATATAAGAAGATGAAGAATTATCAAAGAAAAAATCTCCTTGGAGCTCTGTATGGGTGTCTTGTCTAGACATCGAAACAATCTACAGAGAATAACACCCATTATCTGCTGTCAGTGAAGCAGAAGTGAGAGCTGCACCCGTTCCTCCTGTTAAAAGGCAGGAACAACATCCCCTGTTCTTGCATGTGTAACCTGCGCAGCAATCCATCTCTTAGTCTTTACTTTGCTCACCTGTGTCCATAATGCTGTTCTCTCTTGGCTTCAGAAACTGCAGGACACTTCCATTCAGAAGTGATTATGCAACTGGACTCACAACGAGAAGGAGGCACATCAGATATGTTTTCTACTGAGCATTTGTTTCAAATTGTAAGTTCTTTTCTGTCCTTGACTCCTAGTCCTTCTGCTGCATACAAGCCTTGACAAGGTTTGAGAAGGAACTTGTTTGTTCCAGTGGAGGAGCCAGGAGGACATTATCTGATTGGAAAATAGCTTAGCGGCAGGGTACCTCATTGCAGGATCCTCYTCACCTAACTCACCATACACAGCAATTGTTAACACACAGTACAAATGAGATGATGTGAACCTCTCTCTTATAGGATCCTTCTGGGTGCAGTGGTATTTGTGGGGTTCAGTGGGAGGGATTGTGAAAACTGCAGCAGTGCTTTCCTTGCACTTTGAAGAGACCCCAGATTGCTTGTGAACTTCAAGGAACAGCATTTATTACAGAGGCCTCTTTCTGATGGCACAAGYACATACCTTGAGTCCCACTGAGTGGGCCAAAGATCATCTGTAATAATCTCTTAGGAACTGAGAGTTAGATGAAAATTACAGTTTCCAAACCAGAAAGGTCTTGCAGTTACCTAATACACTTTTAACACAGAGGGGCATTTGTTACATGTGAGTCTTTGGCAGGATCTCCTTAACCACCTTTTCCTGAAACTCGCACAATTGAGAGTTGCTTTCTCAGACTAAGGATAAATTACTTATGAACACACAAACATAGTTATTTTGTTAATGCTTTGGGTATTAATGTGAATGATAACATAGCCCTAAGCAAATTTCTCATTGAATTTTAGACTTGTGAAGGAACAATAAGCCCAATGATTCTAAAAGTGGTTATTTATTGTAATTTTTATGTTGTGTCTTTGCAGAGCTTGCTATTTTTACCAACTAAAGTGCAGGGGAATTCTCAAAAGCAGTTTAAAATAATAAACTTGTCTTAAGTCAAGAACAGATCCTGTCAACCAATTGGCTCCTGCTTCTGTTTTGAAAGGAGCATTGCTGGACCAGCAGCCATTTTTCTGGTGTGAGTTTCCCATGGGTTTTCACTGTGGGCAATCTCTAAGTTTTGACGAGATCTTAGACAGTGACATTATTGGAATTAACAGCTTCTGAAGGAGTCCTGGGGAACAACATTTGCATGCTGTACAGCTTATATGACAGATTAGCATAAAGTTTTGACCTCCTGAGACTAGCTGTTTTCCTCATTCCAGCAGATGTCACTAAGGAAGGGGAGAGAAGATTAAAAAAAAATAATCCCCATTTCAGACTGTCTTGGGGTTTTTTTCCAAGAAGTGAAATTATCTGTAAAAATTTGAGTAATTAATGTACATGATTTCATGACTCGAGAATTTGTGTAGGATGGAGATCAAAATACACAGCATCAGTGTGAGGAATGTGTGCTTGTCCAGGAGAGCTTTCCCACATAAAGAACCTACAGCAGTGTGTGGCCTGTGGGCTCATCTTGCACTGTGTGCAGGGCATTCAGCTGCTGTTGCAGCGCTCCTTGGAAATCTGTCTTCTTGGGCCATAACAGGTTTACCACAAACAAGTCTGACAATAAAGTCAGCCATTTGATTGAGGGCCACCAAGGAATGTCACAAAAAAGCTCTGCACACAGAACGGTAAACAAATTCTGGAAAAGTGAGCATAGAGGAGGGTCTCCCCACAATGTTTGTTGTGGGTCCATGCAGGGAGGTCTGCATGCCTCTGAAGCACCACAGTCATATTCCTGGATCCAACCTGTCAGTTACTGCTTTACTGCATCCCTGTTAGCAATAGGGAGCAACCCATTCCAAACTACAGGAACCTCAGCAACCTACTACCCAGAAAGTGGGATGTCATCTATACCACCAAAAAACCTGCCTCTGCCTTCATCCTGCCTGGAATAAATGGCATCCTATCACAACTGACTCACTGTTCCTCTCCAGCACAGCTCTTTAAAGGGTGGAGGTCAAAAYGGCTCACAGATTTTACTTCCTGTCACTGGTGCTGTATCAGACTTGATACAGAAGGGTTGGTGTTCCTCGCCACTGGAGATACAGGCTTAGCTCAGGCTTGGAGCCAGAATCTCTTTGTTTCAGTCTGCACCATTCGTGGGGCTCCAGGCTGGGCTGTGTCCTCACAGGCATGTGTCGATTCTTTTTTTCCTCTACCAGGCTGCAAACAGGTTTGAGGTCTCTGGCTTGGGGAATTACTATCAAAACAGTATATGAAACATATAAAACTGAAGAAACACAGAAAAGTTTGCATGTGCAAATGACAAATCTGCTTAGAAATGGAAGATACATAAAAAACATACAGTCGCACAGTGACAACTTCTAAGCTATTTTTCAGCATAGTCCTACAATAGCTGTTCCTCTTGTTCATTCAGGGATCAGGACAGTACGGCGACCAAAGCAGGCTGGCTGGGAGTGTGGATCCCTTGATTCTTTTCCAGAGCTGTAGTCAATCCTCTGGATCCTGCTGTTAAGGCAACTGCAACTGCAATAGCCATAGTCATGTGTTTGAACAGAATATTTGGATTAGATCCCGAATGAGCTCAGGCAAGCCAATTAGCATCTTTGCTATGTCTCATCTGCATTTGGTTCAGTAATAGTTTTTATACATGGCGTCTGGGAACGGTGATTAATGATCAGAATGTGGTTTTGAAATTCTTGAATGAAAGTGGCTGCATCAGTACAATGTCTAAATATTTTAAAACATTTGACATTCTTTTTCTCTCGGTGCCAGTGTTTTATGCATTGTAAACTCTTCAGCACAGCACGAAACTCCAATCCCATTAAATTTTATTGAGCAACTTAATAAAAATGTGTGAAGTTCCAAAAAGAAAATGAAACTCAARTATGAGCACAAGGAACAGTTTTGTAAGCCCTGTTGTGGGTCTGTGCAAGGATACTTGGGTGCCTATGGAGCCCTCCTCACTCCAGTGGTGCAGGCTACCTCTTCTTGACACATAAGTGTTATTCACAAAGGAATAACTGCAGGAGATCATCTTGTTTCTTGTGTGGCTTGTATTATGGCAGAAGTTTATATTTGCACAGGCAAACCTGCATTAGAAAGCACTCCATATGCCCAAAGCCTGGTTTACAAAGAGAGAAACTGAAGGCAAGGAATGTTAACAGGCTTGCTGGTTCCACCACTGAGGTTGCCACAGGAATTGTCAGAGTTCCTGATTTGTTAGTGGCTTTTGCCATGGGAATGTTTTGTGGCAGTGAATTGATCTAAGGCTACTGAGTCCACGTTAAACCCTCTGGTAGTATGCCTAGCAAATTCAATAAATTTGGAGCCAGTAAACTGCAGACAGATAGAAGTACTGCTCACAAATTCAAGTGCAATATTTATCTTTAGGAAGGGTCTGTTTCTCTTTACCTGCTTCTAAAATAATGCTGAGCAACTAACAAAAAGGTGTTTCGTAAGTATGAACCTTTCCTAATTGTGTTTAATCTCTTTTTGRTATTTAAACACTCTTTTCTCATTGTTGCTTCTCATAACCTGTAAGGTCGCAGAACTCGTGGGCTTCTTTGCTCATAAGGATATCCCATGATACTTAGAGAGAGGCAGAAACAGCTAAAAATAGTGAAACTCTCTATACAGCCCCCTAGGAAAATATTATGATAAGCCCAGGCAGCAAGCAGGAAGGCTTGAAAAGGAAAGTAAGGCATACCTCTCTGAATCTGTACAAACCTTAGGAAAGCATGGCTTAAGAAATAGACTATATTTAAGCTTTTATTTTATATGAATCAATTTGCCTATCCAATGTAAAACACATGTCATAATCCATCCAGGTAATAGGAACAAGGAAAATCTCCTTCTGTGATCTTGCTGCTTCTCTGCACCCAGATGTGACCCTGGCAAACGATCAGAGACTTGTTTTACATTTTGTTGGTCAGCAGTATCCATCGGTGAGGCTGTCAGGGAGCTGCTGSTTTTCCTGCTTGCACGTCCATACTGAGACAGAATTGCGTGAGCCATGGGATGTCCACAAAAAAATGACAAAAAATCGATTTTATGTGAAGCATTTATAGATGGGAAATTGAATACACTGTGGCTCAGATTATCAAGATACTCATATTTTTTGAGTGCTATACTCTTAGGATGAGTAGTATGGTAATGCTGGGGTGGGGGAAGAGGTTAGAAACTGGGAAGCATTAGCTTATTTCTGGGAGTATGCACTATTTCAAGTTGTATTTCAAGAGTGTTAACACCATCTGACTTCAGTATCTAGCTTAAGTGCTGTGCCCATTGAATGGTCAAYGCCAACAATGTAGTAAAAACTGTCTGTCAGGTTCTGGTCACTTCGGCAAACCCTGTTCCACAGTTTTTGCTGTAGTGTCGAAGGTGAGAAAGGATCCTTGCTTTGCAGCCCCTTATATGTGTGGTAAGAACATAATAAGAGTTTTTGTACTTGGATCATTTTACATGGCCTTTTATTAACTAATTCTCTGCTTGTAAATTAARGACAACTTCCAGTGCTGCAAGTGAAAGCCCATCTTTACAAAATCATGGCTAACTACATGTATATCTGTTCTGTGAATCATGGAGGAGGGGGTTCCAAAAAAAACCAACCCCAAACCCAAGCTATTTCTCAGAGGGATTCACCATGAGTACAGTGAGCAAGATCAAATCTGCCCTGAGAAAACCTACTGTTACATAACTCAGGGCAATGCTGGATAATGGCTTACCCATCAGAAAAACATAAAATATTACATGCTTCTGTGAAGTTTTGGAAAGCTCTCCTTTCCTGTGTGTTTTATGTTCTGCTCACTAAGGAGCTCATGCAGCCAGACATCATGCCACACCCTGGAATCTGTACCAATATAGGAAGCAAATGGCTGTCAGAGTGCAGGCATTGTATGCAAAACCTTGTAACAACCAAAAAATACCCTTAYCCAAGCAAACAAGAAACAACCATGCAAACTCCTGACTTCTAAAAACACAGTGTTCTAACAACATTTTTGAAGAGGGCTGTTTTCCAACAAAAAGAATTGAAAGATACATAAAAAACCCTAATCAATATACTTCGCTCAAGGCTGAAGTGAACTTTGGTATTTGCCTTTAACCCTTACACTGCATCTTCTCACTAAYTCCATTGCACTCTGGCCTCTCCACACGGTTTCTTTCCTGCTAAAAGTGAAGCATGCTTTCAATGGGGTCACTCTAACAATTGGGGTCTTTTAAGGATAAAATATATGTGCTAAGTATTGTGTATTTAACAGGAAATTGAATCGTGAAGTGGTCTTAAAATAATTTTGATGGCATAGAAATAGCTAAGAGTTCCCACTAGGAGAGTATTCCTTATGTCATAGTTCTTATTTTGATTGTGGTACATATGGAAAACTCATCATCATCATATATTCACAAATGGTGTAATTTACTGGAGCAATTGTACCTGGGCTGGTACATTCTGTGTTCGGTCAGACCAGTCAGCTAGGATTATGTACCTTTTCTGTGGTCTAGGTTGGTGGGGAAGAAACATTCCTAACAGGATGGTCAGAGCGAGGCACCCACACGGGATTGCTCAGAAAAAGCAATGCGTATTTCCTAACATGTTCAGAAAAGGCCTGGAGTAGAAAAAGCAGAGATCTAGCCTACCTTTCCAAGAATTTTTAATGTCAAGTGAAGCCTGGAGCTAGAAAAACATTTTCATACCAGTCAGTCTGTTATATGCATAAAGCTGGTATTTTACAGGGCATTAAATATTTTTGCCATATTTGAAGTCATTTTCTCTTGTTGGTGCCAATTCAAATACGTGCTGCATTTTCTGGTCTTTGTTACTTACTCCTGACTAGCTCCCTGTTCATAGCTTTTCTTCTCCCAGCTTGCAGTTCTCAGGGGCATCTCATTTTTTAGTTATTTTTCCTCTTGATATTTTACTAATTTGTTTTCCATACCATCTAGATCCTTTTCAAGTTATTGGCTTCATCTGTTCTTTTTRGTCTGTAGTCACTTTTCATCACTTCCATTCATTTATTGTTTTTTCTTATCAAATTTGTTTTCTATTTTTGCCTTAACCTTTCTCATTTAGAATTTTTCTACTCTGTCTAAGGAAAATACAGCCATGAGATACAAGGCCACTTCTGTCTCATACATTCCTTTCCCAGGAGACCAGGATTGTTCCCATCGGTGCAAGACCAAACTTATTCCTTGCTGAGGTCAGTTATATACCAAAGTTTCAAGCGCAGTTTTCAATCCCTAAACAGAAGGAACACATCTCATCTAAAGTATGATTTTTTGTAATGATCTAAGAATTGGTATGAGATGGTAATCTCATATAATTAGTTGGTTAGTGATTGATTAATGTGAGTAAAGGAAAACTAATGCAAGCTAAGGGATGATCTAGAGGAGTAATAGCCAAGAAAGCTCTTGCCAAATAGCTGTTATTTCCCTGGTGTCCACATGGACACTTGCCTTCTAATTTCATTAAGTTTTGGACAGAAGCTGTTTTACTACTGTGAAGATTTTGGAGCTGTGGTGCAAGCAGATTTTTATTTTAACCAACTGAAATGGACAGTTTAGTGTTCCTAATCTTGCCCTCAGAAGGAGCAAAATATTTGAATTTTAAATTCAGTAAACTTCATTTCTACATTTWTACTGGAACAAGTGTACCTGAACATACACAGTAACTTCCCTTATTTATGCAAATTTAAGCATACAAACTTGAAACATTCAGCCAAAAAAGCCTCGATACTAACATGAAACCCTTTGACTTTTCATCCTTTCTCTTAGTCAAATTTTTCTGTCTTATGGACAGGAGTGAAAACTCCCTCTTCGAAACTCTGCCTGAGGCAGGTGTAGCAGCACACTCGTAATCTCCTGCCTCAGGCACTTTAGAGGTCAGGCTTCTTATTGTAGGGTGTAGGTGAGTGCAGCACAGCCATCACCCCTTGATGTGGAGGATTAAAATGGCAAAAATCAGAGAACTATTCCCATTCCCTGACAGAGTGGACGGGAGAGGGAACTCTTTGCAATACACAGAAATAGCGAGCCTGGCAGTACTGCCACTGCTGCAGTTGGTTTTCCTCAGTGCTGCACTAACTAAACATAGGGCTGCAAGTTGTGTGGGAGAGTCAGCATGAAGTGTAAAGTGCGTGGAGACCTCATACAATGTCCTTGTCAAGACTTACCTGATAACCTTTAACCTACATGGATACAGCAATGCCTTGTGACACAGGGGAAAATATACATGTGAAAATCCCCTGTGTCTCCCTTAAAAAAAAGGTTCCAAAAGCAATATGGGGTATTTGAGAAAAGCTCAGCCAGGACTGAGCATGTCTCACAGGTGAGCTCCTCTTCTGTTCATACCTCCTGACTGGGAGTCAGCATCCGCCTGCAGCTCCTTTGCTACAGAAGTACATAGAAGCACCAAGCATACCTATTCCAGCTGAAGATGGAGCCCGCCCTTCCTTCCTTCCTTCCTTCCTTTCTTCCTTTCTTCCTTCCTTCCTTCCTTCCTTCCTTCCTTCCTTCCTTCCTTCCTTCCTTCCTTCCTTCCTTCCTTCCTTCTCCTTAGCATTTTGCATCTCTGTATGTTTGGATGAATCTTGTTACAAATGAGTTGGAAGTTGCAGTTACAGCTGTCTGAAATGGGATCTATATTTTTGCTGGTTTTGTTTCTCCCCTTTCTGGTAAATATTTAATTTGTTACCTGAAACAAATATACTGATAGCTGTATATAACCATGGGGACAGACGTCAGCAATAATTCCATCTGCTGCATTTGTGTCAGTTACCCAGAGCCTGACACTGCCCCAAACAGCAAAATTTGCATGTGCAAGCAAAGAAAACTCTTCTAGACTTATCTAAGATAAACTCTAATTCCCAGCAGAATGAACACTGTGCTGATAATTAAAACCTCAGTAATTAAGGAGTTCTTAAGATATTTGTTCAGARATAGTTTCACTGGGAGATGTGTCACATCAGGTTCTCTGTATAGCAGACCTTCTGAAAAATACAGAATCTTCGGTGAGGAAGCATTCAGACTGCATGAGGGATGAAACTCTGGAGTTTCAATAGTAAATAATACAGTACAGGAACAACATCTAGTCCAAGATGGAGTTAGGATACAGTTTTCAGAAAGCTGTTGCAATTCCAACCTGAATAGTGGTTTACTTTCTGTGTATTTGAGCAATAGAAGAGTTTATCCATCACTCTATATTTAGGTTGATGTTATATGGGGTTATTTTTAGGTGTGAGCTCCTGTATCAGTGAGGTACATGTAGTATGCATATTTAATGTCTGACGTTGTCTTAGAAGTATGGAAAAATTATTTTTTAAATGCAGTAATTAATGTTCTATTTGAGGAAAAACTTGGAAAGAGCATAATGTTTCTCTTTCTTATAGGGTAAAAGTCTTGGGATTAGCTTTTTAATTTTGTCATAGCAAAAGCAAAATATAACAGCTGAGATTTTATTAAGAACAGAACACAGCTGCCAAAATCCAGTTCAGTTAGATCTAGAATCAGCTTGTTAACTTGTGTTCTAACTCCCCTCATCGTGTGTATGTAATTTAGAACTGTAAACAAAAAACCTCTGAGAATTCAGTTTCTGAAATTTATCCAGTTGCTCAATGCTTGTAATGATGATGACTGGAGATACTCATATCTCCCTTTTCTGTGTCAGCATATTATTCAGTTGTCAAAAATCATCCAACTGCATTTCTTGTCATTTTGGTTTTCTGAAAACATGAAATAATGTTGAAAGAATTCACAATGACAGTTTTCCCCCTCTGTTCCACATGGCCTGGGAAACTGATTTACATCACCAATATTACAAGGAGGGGGAAGGAAATTGTCTTAAAAGTATGTAAGGGAGAAAGTACATGTGAAGGGAAAATTTTGCCTATGCTTAGAAAGAATGAAAAATCTAATGTACATCTCTCTTTGGGCAGTCATTACTGCAGTCTCAGTAGTACATGAAACATTTTCAGAACTGCAAGAATTGGAGTTTTATTGGCACGGCTGCACATCCACACACAAGGACTCCCTTGTAAACCTCAGTGTCTTTTCTGGGAAATATGGGACATCTGCAGATGTTTTAAAGAGCGTTGACAGAACAAGGTTGTTGCTTAAATCTCATTTATAATATGGAAGTGGCAGGTTCTGTAATAAGTTCAACATAGACAAAGTGTTCTAATTCATGCTGATCCTCTTCTCTTCTTGAATTCAAGAAGGGATGAACATACAACTTTAAGATGAATCCTGAAATAGAGCTTGTGAGAAGAAAAAAAAATTCATTTCACTGATTTGTGTCAGACTCTGTGGCAAGACTACGGAGATGATTACAATTTTAATGGACAAAAAGGATGAAAATTCATAGGTAATTAAAAGAATCCTGTTGCATCTGGTTCTGACTTTAGGCATGTAGATGCTTTCTGATCAAATATCTCCCAGAATATGTGTTTTCTAAAATATAACCTAAGACCGTGTTTAACAGAGGTACTGCCCTTCAGAGGTGCTGAAAGCCCCTTGAACTTGAAGAATGTCCTGAATTTCCAGTATCTTCAGCAAGAAAAGAAAATAGCACCTGGTAGGAAGTAAAAGATACCTGATTTACTGGTCTCAAAAAATGAGGAGTCTTGAAATATATCAAAGCCCCTTGCATTCTGAAGTCTTGAAAGTCCTTGGGAATTCAAAATGAGGTTTCATTCTTCCTTAGGTGAAAACTCTTAGAAATATGCCTGTCATCAAGCCCTGAATTAAATACATCTCATGATAATCTGATTGTATCCATATTACATTACTGTCTTGGCCTTACATGTGTTCATGATGGTGCCAAGTATTCCTTTTATTTCCCCTACATATTTTACTGTAATAGCCTATGTTAGCAGAAGGGTGATGATTGGGGTATGGAGGCCTAAAATTACTGAATTTTGCCCTTTCTACCCTTTTTACCCTGTGTATGTAATACAGTTAGTATCACTGCTGACATTTATAGTATGTATGGTGCACTGCTCCAGATACTGGAAAATCTCCAGCAGGGAAACTTGCTGCATATCTGATCCTATTCCTAGTAAAGGATGTGGAACCACACCAACACAAATACTGATACAAGTTCTCTCAAATAAGAACATCTGACAGACAGCAAGTATTTCTTTTGTTTGTGGACGGAAGTAAAGCTCAAGAGGGTGTTAGGATTTCTGAACCCAGCTTTGGCTGTGTGTCTTCAAGAATCATCTGTCACAAAGTATGAATTATGCACCAGGTATAAAGAATTGCACCAAGCTTTAAGAGCCTGGAATAGACTAGCACAAAACATATTTAGAGGGCTGTCAATTAGACAGCTAATGACAAAACACACTGAGTTGTTACCAAAAGCCCTGTGGTTGTAGACTAGCTAGGATGCAGTTAATCCATCAGTAGTTCTATACTTTACTGTGGAATGAAGTTGTTGAGATCCCAAAGCAGAAACGGATTTTCAGAAAAGCAAATACGTACGGTTGAAACCACAGTGTGGTAAGGAGTTAGCTGGACATAAAGCCCAGTAATCTTATGCTGGTGCAAGAAATAAATACCTAACCTAACTACTTAGAAAGTGGAAAGTTTATATTGTTTAAATTATTATTCTGTTTGTATCGGAGAGATGTGGTAGTTCTTTACTAGAGAATGGGAACTGGACACAGATGTCTCAGATGGTCTTCAGTCACCCTTTACGTTTTGCAAGCCAAGATGGAAGTCCGTGTATCGTGTCAGCTCTTGCAATGAGGCAAGAGGAGAGGACACAACAGAACTGAATGATGGTGTATCAAAAGCTAAAGCCAGACACAGAGGGAACAGAGCAAGCAGCTGTCTGGCACAGAGGGAAGTCAGTATTGGTTTCCTTTTTTTTTCTGCCGGCTAGAGTGAATGCCTAATGTCAAAGACAGTGAATGAAAGGGTTCTTAGCTGTGGCCATTCCAATGTTCCTAAATGTGCAAGTAAATACTAATTAAGGATAAATGCTTAAGATCTGAAAGTGAACTAGTGATTCCTTAGTTAGCAGTGATTCTTTGGTCAGTAGCCTCTCCACAGTAGAGATGGTGGAGGAAATGTTGCTGTCTGTCCTGCAGATTGGCCTCTCTTCATATTCCTTCTGAACAGTCTGTGAGAACAAAAGGCCAAGCCTGTAAATAGAAAAGCTGCTTTTAGATATCATCACTACTTGATAAGTATAAACATAGCCTGTTCTCACTTAATTCCTGCCACAAAAGACTTCTGAGTGTTTTCTGTAAGACAGTTTATAGCACATATACAGAAAAACTTAGCACCTGATTTTTGAAATACAGGTAGTAAGAAACAAGTTTGCTCATTTGTCATCTTATGTCTCTAAGACATTTCATAGTCTCCAGTGAGATGATTTGCAGTAGCATAACAGAAACCTTTCTTCAAGGTCCTCAGGGAATTCAAAACTGCACTAAGTGTATAGCTTTGAATTGTATAGCTTCCTATGGACTGACACTTCTTCCTGGGAGATCACTGTCTCTGGGGTCTTTTCTCCGTGTTTTCCTGGCAAACCTCAATGCAACATGTGGTTACTGAAAGCTATCCTCAGATGGTCTTCAGGATTTCCCAGGCAGGCATTCCTGAAACTGAACTGGGATTACAGAACAGCTAATTTGAGAGCCCAGCTACAGTTTAAAATAAATTCCGTTCTATCCTCAATGCTTCCAATTTTAACTTTTACACTCAAGTGGTATAAATTATTGTACCAGAGCCTACCAGCTGAGCCTGTTGCCATGAACCTTTCTGGCTCTTAAAAAAATTAAGTAAAAAGGTAGCAAAGAACTATCACAGAACAGTAGGAAACTGTTTCTCAGAGCTTTACAGTGTGCAGGTGTGGAAGCAAAAGCAGTGAGTTAGAGGGCTGAATAAAGTGGATCAAGTCACCTGTTTGTTTAAAAGAGAAGATGGGTCAGTGCAGCTCTGGGTGGAGACTGTGTGAGGAAGTGACTGACCTCTACACTGCCTGAATGAGAAGTGAGACACCTGTGTTTATCTGTTTACACCTGACCAGAGCACAGGGCAAAATGCAGGACAGGCTTCTTTCACGCTCTCTGCCCTTGCCCACACTCCTCACAGGCCAGATGTGGCCTGACCCTTGGTGATGTGTCTGGAGAGGAACCAAAAAGAGCTGGAGCTCTGGTGTTCTGCTGTCGGGGTTGTGCCATGGGCTGGTGAGGATGTAAACAAGGGTRGGGAAGGAGAGAGGTCAGCCTCCAGTCTGCTCTCAGGAAGGCGGAAAGCCCAAGAGCCGAAAACATGGCAGCATTGTCTTTTGGAAGAGACTGAACATGTGAAAAATCACTGTCCTAATGATAAACACTGCAATAAATATTGGCAAGACATGAATCCAGCCTCTGCAAAAACATCTTTTATTTTTTTTTTGCAGCTCAAATCACATTTTTCTTTAGTACATCTTTTTAAAGTTTGTTATCCTTCACCCCTCTCTAGATTGCCAGCCATGTGGTGAAAGAAATGGCTCTTAGAATTGTTTTCTGTAGAACTGTAGTAGACATGAATACCAAACAACTTCACAAAACCACTAAATATTTGGCAAACTTCTAGTCTACTGTAATTTAAAAAAAATCCTCAAGACAAGTGTTTATGTTGAAGGGGGAAAAAATCCCCAGGATAGAGCTGTCAATTAATGGATAATTTCAGCTTTCTTATATAACCCTATTCTGTAAGTCATACTTCATAAAGAGTGAATTCTCTTCTAATTAAACTTTTCTAAACCTTAAAAAGCATTTGAGTTGTGAGTGGATGCTGCTCTGGCTTTTCTGGCATGTTACATCCAGGACGTCTGGCCAATTCTCCAGTCTTCTCTCAGATATGTTACCGATCCAAAATATTTTCACCAGACACCCTGAAATGGAATCACAAGTTTGCCAATTTCCATTTTGTGTCTCTTCCTTAGAAATCTGAAAATTACAGCTTATGAGGACTGGCAATTTGATTGCTCAGTGTCCAAATTTAACCCACTGGAACAAAATAACAACAAAGGTGCAAAAGATGGTGCCTGGTCTCGGTGAAACAAAATTACAAACCAAAAAAAAAGTTACCATATTTCCAGTTCAGAAGTTGGAAAATTGATGATCTTACACCACTGATGAAATACAGATCAACAATTATGGTAGAACTTCATCAGCAAAGTTACTGCGTTATTACACTGACGTTTCCCTGAACCTGCCCAGGTCTCCAAAGCAAAAGAGCAATTTTCAGTATCTTTAAACTGTGCAATTTTCAATTTTCTCAATTCTTTGAGCTTCAAGTCAGTACTTTTTTTGAGAAACATGTATGTCAGAAGAAAGGTTCTCGACAGAAGTCTCATATTCTGATTTCCTTGGACTTTACAGCAAGATTTCAAATGCTGTTGAAACTGCCAAAGAAGAAAAATGTGTGTTATAGTATTACAGATGATAACATAGTCCAGCCTGCAGTTTTTCCTTATACCCAGTGCTGTGAGAGCTTAAGCAATATTATTTCACTAGGCCAGGAAGTCTAGGCAGAACTTCATTAAAATACAGCTGAATGACCTGTTACATGAACCGAGCTCCACAAGAAAGTATTTGGGAGTTTGGCAATATAATGGTCCTGTAGGTTCTTTCATTGTTCACTAAAGCTGTAGCCTGTGGCCTAAACATCTCTTGTCGTCTAGAGATGGATAATTCTTCCTAGATGCCCAATAAGGTGTCTGGTCCTCTGGAAAAGCTCTACTCTGGTTCAAGTAAAAGGCTTAAATTCCTTACTATTGCCCTCACACACACAGAGTCTAATTTATTCAAGACAAATGCTGATCCACCATCCCAGCCCATGCTTCCTAAGGAGTTTGTCCTTGCTTGTTCCAAGCTGGGGCTATGTGTTTGGGCCACCTCTGCTCTTTCCAGAAAAGGAACATGGGTGGAAGGAACATGGAAAATGGAAGAGAGCTGTGGCATTAGTAGTGAACAGGATATTAATGCTATGGTAGTCTGACTCTGAAGGATAAAGACCCAGTTGATGTTGCTAGAAGCACTCCAAGAAGCTGGTAAAGATTATAGGTAGGCCAGGGTCCAGTACTCCAAGTATGACTGCCCATATGTACAGGATATTTAGATCTGAAGCCCGAGAAGGGGATAATTTTAGGAGCAAGTTCAGATGGAAAGTGAAGTGATTGCTTTTTAGAAGGATACCATGGTATAACCACAGCTCTTAGCTTGGCTGAGATATTTTGCTCGAACTCATGTTTTGACTTTGAAGGTGCTGCAAATCCCATGTAGTCAGTAAGTGTTTCAGAAGCTGGGTGTTCTAGGGAAATCTCTGCTAAGCAGCCAGCTGCAATTTGCAGGAAGTGATACAAGAGGATGAAATACACACAGAGCCAAAAGGTGTATCAGATCAGGAGGGCACTGTCTGGGTTGGTGTGTGGTAGTAGCTTGGCTGCCTCTGGCATCCCTGAACTCTTGCACCTACAAAGTTCTTCTTGAAGCCTGGAAACTTTTTCTCAAGCCTTGCTCAGTGTAATGTAGCCACCCCATCAAGAAGCCCAGGCAGGAGTTGATAGGGAATGTATGGGTGATTTCCAGTCAAGGATATCCAAACATGCTCTGTGAATAGTAAGCTTTACATAGTGAATATTATACTTGAAGCAGAATAATATGATGTCTAGTGAGGGAGGGACTGCAAGCCCGTGGGCAATCATTCAGAATTGTAAAAGAAGGCTGTCTTTTATAGTTTATAAATATCATCGGAGGGTTAAAGTAACTGCTTACAGACAGGTCATAAAAATAAAAGAACCCTGAGGGTTCCAGGAGTAGCTTTAGTGTGGGAACAGAGTATTTTTATTTGTAATTGGATGCAGTCTATCATTAGTACAGCAGCCTCTTCATTTTGTGCAGTATAAAATGGGAGGGAACAGTGTCACTTCTGGCTGTGTCATCCCAGCAAATTCTCTGTGTTCAATAAAGGGCTTCGGTCCTAAAGACTGCCAGCTCAACAAGTTTCACTGAGGAAAAATAAGACATTACTTTCAAATGTTAAAAGCTGCTCTGGCCAAAACATGATCTAGAGAGCAGTAACGTGCTCTGTGTTCAGGGCCAAACCAAGATGGGTATCTTGTGTACAACTCTCTCCCCTTTTTTCTGCCATCATGAATTTCTGCAAGGTGAGTGAACACCAAATTATGAAAGTAAAGTATGGGCAATTTCTCTATCTGATTCCAAGTGGCCTGGCTCTGTACCAGCCAGTGAACTGTTGCTCATTGAGACTGATTCTTTGGCCCTGCTACCTTGAGGTGACAGCCTGTACCCCTCTTTGCACAGTTATCAGTGCCTACATAGCAGTGGAGGGTCTTGCCGTGCTCCTATCCTGGTTGGCCCCCCAGTCCGAGCCTCCTTCTCTTCACTTGACTTGTACACACAGGAAGGATCAAGCTGCCCAAAAAAAAACCCAAGATGATTATGAGGTTCATTACAGAGTGCCCAGCTGGAGGTTTGCAGCTGCTATAAGGATTACTGCACCTTGGGAGGCTCACATTGCCTTTAGAGAGGTGTTTCATAAGTGAAAGTATCAGGGATGTTTTAATCCAAACCAGATTATTCCTCCACCAAATCACAGAAGAGGCAGATTCATCCTCCTGAGTTGGTCCTGTTGCCAGGGACCCTGTGCCGGGGGTGAGTGCTGGAAAAGTGCTGGGGACCAGTGAGGACAGCAAGCCAAATCACGGCCTCCAGTCGGCCACTGGTCTTCTCCTGCTGCCCCCTGGGCTGCCAGTGCTTTGGCTGTCCTAGTATTGTGCTGCTTGTGTGCTGTCAAAGGGGAAATTGCACATTATGGGAAGGCCAAATGAGATTCAGTGACCCTAAACCACCAAACAGAGGATTTTAAAGGGTTTTTAAAGCCAGAGCTTTCAAGCGCACAGCCTGAAGTTAAACATTTGAATCTGTGTTTAGGCATCAAAATAAACAGGGGTCTGATTTTAGAGCTGTAGAACAACTCGGGTTTTCCACACTATTCCCCAAAGTTTGCAATTTGTTCCTTTCTGGCAGCCTCTTTAGATCTTTAGGAACGGAGTTGCAATCCTGACAATCCGGGGAAGACTGAGAGCATCCCTCAAAACTTTACTGAGTAAGGAACTGAGGACTGAAATCCAATAAAAACTGAGGCCTCTAGTCTGAAATACAGCAGGAATCTGGGTGCCTGTGCTCAGGAGCAAGACAAAAACAATCAAAAAAATAAAAAGTAGGTCCTCTGTATTTGCTAACTCCCTGGCCTTGCCAGTCTTGTATGGCTTTCCTAAGCACTGTAGTTTCAACATCACAGCTAGATCCTTGGAGCTGAGATTACTACCTTGGGAGAGGACAGAAGTGGGCTCAAACCCCCTGGCCCTGTGAGGCTTCTCCTTTCTGAGCCTGTGTTCCATCCTTGTGCTGTGATAGGAAACAGAGCACTGTTCTCACCTTTGTCCATCTGCTTTTTTTCTCTAAAGAAAGCAATAGCAGTAACACCAGTTGCCAAAAGGGACCTATCACGTAGCAAAACCCATGAGATTTCTGCTGTTCTTACATAATTGTGCAAGTGGTGGGACTGTAGCTGCTCTGCTCATTTGATCACTTCTGTTCATCTGGTTTAGGCAGCTCTTGCTCAGCACACTGTTTTTTCTTACTTGTTTTCCTGTGTGCTTAGCTTTTTCCCATTCCCTGAGTAAAGAACTCACCTGGGGCTGTGAATTCCTGTCCTGAAAACTCATGGCAGTGACTTCATTCCTGCTTAGAACAGATCCTGTGACTGAGAGTCCTAACRTGTTGTCACCATCTGAAAGGGACATGCATAGTCTGAAATGCTTCCAAACCTCTCTGAGATCATTTGAAAGAGGTGCCTTTTCTAAGGGCAATCCTAGCCAGTTATCTCAGATACCTTTCTGAGGAAAGGATAAATTGAGCCCAGTTCATCACTCCCACCACTGACAGTAGAGGATCAACAAGCTGGATTAGATACCTATTGGCAGCCTGAACATGACTGTCAGTTGTCACTGTCACATTCAATAAGCGATGTGTGGGTGGAGCTAGAACAAGCATTTCTCCTTGCACACTGTTGTACAAGGCCTTAGTGAAGGATTCAAGTCATCTGTGCCCCAGAAAAAGTCACACTGGAAAATATGGAGAGGAGAGGAGAGGAGAGGAGAGGAGAGGAGAGGAGAGGAGAGGAGAGGAGAGGAGA